>PNEQ01000835.1:0-26987 GCA_003012365.1 Medauroidea extradentata
TTTCAAATAATTTTAAAAACATGTTTAATCAAAATAATAATATTAAAAACATACCAACAGAATTTGTTATTTATGATGGGGTATTTTGCTATTTATTTAGCAGCTAAAATTAATTTTATAATACAAAAAAAGTATTTACCGTAATTACGCGCATAATTTGCGCCATCGTGTAATTTGCGCACCCTAACTTTTTGCCATCATTTAATGAATTTTAAAAAATCCGCATAATTTGCGCGGCAGGTTTTTCGCGCGCCGGGAGATGAAATATGTGCGGCGCGCGCTCAGTGTAATTCAGTTCCGCTGCCTTCTCGTCAAAACATGTGCGCTGTCAAGCTAGAGACGTGCCTGGCAAGCGGACGAGGTAGTCACTGTAGATGTACTGGTGAGTCACTGCGCTGTTGCCAGCTCACTGCGCAGTACACAGGTGCCAGTTCTATGTGATGCGCTGCACTACAGCTTGACTAAGCCATCAAGCGGCGCCGGCGAGTGGAATTTTAACGTGGTTTACGCAATGTTAATGGCAAATTAAACCCTAAAGAAATTACCGTATTTACCCAGGTAACACCCGCCCCCGTGTAAGAACCGCACCACACCATTTCAACATGCTCTCAAGGAAAAAAAATTTTTTTTACAATATTTAGTTCCAATTTAACTGCAGTTTGCATAAAACTGTAATTAAATAAAATGAAACGTGAATTAAATGAAAGATGTAGACGTCTTATTTTATTAAGAATAAAAATATGATGCCCCAGACGTAAATATTGCTCAGCTCCGACGATGTGTCACTGTCAGTAAATAACAATCAAACAATGGCGAGCAGTGTTGTCAGGTAGTACATAACAAAAAAACCCTACTTAGGAAGCGAAAAATCCCTTTTCCTTTGAAAAAATCCCTACACTCATAATTTCTATTTAACCTTGGTATTGTACACGTTATTCATAAACTAATATGAAATACTCTACCAACACAACTTCAGGAAATGCATATTTACTAATTTCTACTACGCGATTCATTGAATTAAATCTCCTATTATTTTCTACAATATCGAAAACAATTTTAAGCTCAGATAATTTTTTTATACACACTTATCTGTATCAGCTTACCTAGAAAACAATGATAACATTAAAAATGTTTAGAAAATTACAAGTACATTTTTTTATGGATTGGAGTAATGTTATGTCTTTCAAGTTCACTCTTTCCCGTGATCAATTACTATGAGGGGAGTTGGAAAGTTTAGGAAGGGACTGGTGGAAGATTTATGCTGTGGGGATGGAGAGGAGTGTTCTCGCCACTGGGAATTAGCCCAATTGCGAGTGTAAATATTATTATTATTTTATTACTCCATTTTTTTCCTTCATCAAACACCTCCCCACTTAAATCACGTTTCCTTTTTTGCATTGACATCATATGTGATATGAGCAAAGATGATACAAGAGACAAATAATATTGGGAAAGGTAGCAGAACAGTTTCTGAGAAATGAAATTGAAATAAATTATGTAACGAAAAATGAAATAATGTTAAATTGAAGTTTTATATAAGAGTTAGTAATACTGAAAAGAAAAAAATTCAAGAGTTCTGGAAAATCCCTACATTTCTGTAGTTTTCAACAAAAAATCCCTAAATCCCTTTTCAAGTGAAAAAACCCTATAATGAGGGATTAATCCCTACACCTGACAACACTGATGGCGAGTAGGCGGCGATCTGAACTCTGTAGACAGCAGTCTGTAACTATATAAAGAGCGCGATGAGGACTAAGTTTTTTTCCCCACAACATTTAGTGCCAATTCAATTTCCCTTTGAATATAAACGTAATTATATTAAATTAAATATTAATTTAATTAAAAATGTAGAGCCCCACGTATCAAAATAATGGTGAGCCGAACCAGCAGCAGATGAATGCTCCGCTCCGCGGCATCGTATTCGTATACTGCACTCTGTCGGTTGCAGTCTGTAACTAAACAGCGTGCTGTACAGTGGCTCATTCTGGCGGAACAACGAAACACTACTATTCCATCTAGTTGTCCGCGCTTGCACACGCCGCGCTGTGAGTGCCTAGATCCTCAGTCCTCACTCAACAGTCCGGCCGAGTCTGAAGAAGAAGGATCGAGGCCCGCCCTCGCCATTATCATTGTTCGCCCGGTTAAAACGTAAAATCCAGATATTTATAGAATCAAACTTTACATCATGCATAAAAGAATAATGAGCGTAATTTTACCAAATACAATAACAAGTGGAAGAGTGTAATAGAGGAGTAGTGTGGTTGAAATAAATCGTTTCAGGAGTTTGCAAAATATGAAAAACCCAACTTTTTAGGAATTTTCCGTGTATGACCCGCACCCCGACTTTTCGATAAGGATTTTGCGAAAAAAAGGTGTGGGTGGTACGTGGGTAAATACGGTAATTGGACAAAATGCGAGTAAATACGGGGATGTTTCAGTTCTTTCCCAATCATAAAATTACTCATAAAATTTTTTTTTTTGAAATTTGCGCATATTTTGCGCACCCCGATTTTTCAGTTAAACTTTTTGGATAAAAATTGCATAAATTATGCGAGTAAATACGGTATGTACAATTTTAAACAACAAAACATATTTATATAGAAAATAAACAAAGAGGTAAATATGTCACATTTCTTCCACTGTTAACATGCACTTGTTACAGTATACATTAAGAACTTAAAATATGCCAACTGTTAATAGTACAATGCTTAACTTAACAAACTACAGTCACTGCATGTGCAATTTTGTTTACATATCAATTTATATCTAACCTATATTCAAAACTAAAACTGTCTAAAGAAGATTGCGTTAATGCAGTGGAAACAATGCTCCTACCTGTAGAAATTGGTATCAAATAATGTGTTTCAAATTTTTCTTGGTGTTTCCTATGTGGTCATCACACAATATTTGGCTGGTTATTACCTTTATACTTACCACTTGTCGGAGGAGAAATCTTCTTTTTATAATTCTCTTAATATCTTGAAGATATATCTTCAACACAGGATACTGCAATATTAAATAATGTATAAGCAATACAACTGTTAACTAAAGCAAACAAACAATTATCCAAAACTTATATTAAGCATATGTTCAAACCTTTGAGCAACCAAAACCTTACCCAACATTTTTGCATCTAATGAGTAATAAAGAAAATTTTATTGTAATTTTTTGTGAACACTATGACAAAGGATTTCAAAGTAGAGTCTCGTTATAGCGAATTGTTATGGTTCTGGGTTTGAACAGTGTCTTCACTATAGCCGAATTTGGCCGATTCTGACCCCTAAACCCAAAAATTGCATTAAAAACGGCCTTTAATATTATTTAACTACAAAGTAGTATGTTATTTTAAGAAAATATTGGTTTATTTTAACGGGTAAGTATGCGTTGGTTACAATGATACTCAAAAAGTATGGGTGCAACTATTCGCTAAGTCAAAACAGGCCAAAAACTCCACCACATTATGTAAGTATGGCTATCAATCGCTGGACCGCCTCAACAGTGTCTCGCCCGTGCGGGCGCGCGGCAAGAGTGCATACGCCGGGAGAGTCAACATGATTACACTGCCGGCCGCTGCAGACCTATGTAATAAGTTTGACGAGTGTAGCAATTAATTTATTTATTTTAGCATGCATGTTCTGATGATAATTCCGAGTGCCCTTTCACACTGTGGCACGCGTCAAATAATTTGTGTGCTTGTCCGTGACATATAAAAATCAGCTTGGACAGGAGAACGTAATTGTTCACTTGTCCGTTCGACAGGTAATGCTAGTGTTATTTGCCAGCAAAAATAAGAGACACCAACATTGGTAGTTGCTTTATTTTCGCGCACTAGTCCTGAACTGTGTTTATAACGACGGCACTAAGTGGGCACATGTGTACGCATTGACTTTGAGTAAGGTTACAAGTTTGTGATTTTATTCCGGCAGTGTGCCGACAGAAAATGTCTGACCTACGTGGGCGCTACCAAATCTTGATAGTTCATTGAATAGCAGTGCTAAGGCTAGACATGCTCGCTCGTTTTCACACACAGCCCACCACCCGTGATTTTTTTCTTCTTTCTTCCCCTTCAGCTGTCCAAACAGACTCGTTCCAAGACACAAAAAAAAAGTGACTTAATCTGGTTCCCACGCTCTTCCTGATGGTGTGTACGATACCTTAAAAATGCAACAGCCGGCCCGCAAGGATTTATTGCATCTCGCTCAAGTTTATAGGATGTTCAGTGGGTTAAATTATAATTTATAATGAGTGTACAGTAAATGTTGAAATTGCCACTAAAGTAAAAGATAAAAACACGTACGGCCGACTGTCTGAGCGTGAAGGTGAATCAGAACAGCAAATGCACTGACACATGAGACGGTAACGCCAATGCGTCCTCTCATCCGCTGTCCTTACTGCTTATCTCAAAAAGCTGAACGTCTACAGAGTAAAATATGAGCTGTAGCAAGCTAAGCAGAGATAAGAACGAGTAGTTGTGTGTCGGTGCGTGTGTGAGGGGAAGACACAGCGCTATCGTATCTCTAAGAGGGATTTCTTCTATACGCGTGGTGTGTAACTCAGGTATAGCCCAGCCGGCGGCAATTATTCTTAGTGAAGAAATAGCATATGTCCGCAG
The DNA here is from genome assembly GCA_003012365.1 of Medauroidea extradentata. Taxonomy (NCBI): domain Eukaryota; kingdom Metazoa; phylum Arthropoda; class Insecta; order Phasmatodea; family Phasmatidae; genus Medauroidea; species Medauroidea extradentata. The sequence continues at coordinate 4,613 of PNEQ01000835.1, forward strand.
TTATTCAGTCAGTTCACGCAGTTCTTGTTTCAAATAGCAGTGTCATCATCTGAGCTGAGCGGAAGCTTTTGGGAGTGCCTGACAACAATGTGTCTAGCATCGGAGCCTTCCTTTTTTTATCTACCCCCCCCCCCCACCCCAAGCCAATGGTCACATGGGTTGAAATAGGGTGGGGGAAATAAAGGGTGTAATTCTATTTTTAGAATGTGCACTTGAGTTTGGGGAGGGAAGCGAAATGTCCAGGCAGAAGCATGACTGTGAGTTTGCTCACGGACTACGCCACCTATTTTACATCTGGGAGTTTCAAAGATATGTGTTTTCGAATAGCGATCTTACGCTACACCACCAGCCCATATTTCCCGTGTGGGAATAGGGCTGAGTGATTCAACCGAAACCTAAAGGTGATATCAGCAAAACCTTTGGGATGAAGACCTTGATTTGGTCTCTATTGGGTTTAATTCCGCCGTCCATGGCGCCACCAAGTTCAGTCCGGCCAGAGTTCTGTTGGGCCGTGATTTTCTCCATCCTTTGCTCAATGTGTGGAGTGTACCCTCGCCGGCGACCCCTCTTTCTGAGGCAGCTTATGAGCTGATGGCGGCGAAAGTGGTTGGAAATTTGTATGACTCCGGTCGCGTGGCCACTAATTTTCAGGTAGGGGACTCAGTGTTGTGTAAGTCGTTTGTGCTGCCGTCTGCTGCAGCCCAGCAGAGCAGCAAACTGATGTTAAAGTATCAACGTCCGTTCGACGTTGTTAGACTGTTGGGACCCAATATCGTACTTTTGAGCAAGCCGGTTACGGGGAAAGTTGTGCGTAATGACCATGTAACCCATCTTAAGAAAGCTGTAAACTCATAAGTGTGTGAATAGTTATGCCGCAGGATGAGGAGTTTACGTCATTGTTTGGTGGATGACCACGCTGTGATTCAGGTCAAGATTAGGCTTTGTGGAAGAGTGGGGGCAGGGCCCGCCTTCACCCTTCTCCGTTCCCTCCTGGTTGATTCCTTCTGTATGCATGTCCTTGTGAGGTGACCTTGGGAAGGCTGTAATGTTTTGGTGTAGTGTTTGTGTTTGGTGTGAGTTGTTAGTGCGTGTATGTTAGATTTTTATGTTTTTGTAATTATGTATTAGCGGAGTGGTGTTTGTGTTGGTATTTGTACCAGCTGGTTGTGTGTTTCTCGGCAGAGTTATGTGTTAATTCTTATTACAGCGCTGTGAGTTTTTTATATTAAAGGTGTTTTATGTGAGGCATCTGAGGCCTATTTTGTATATGAACATTGTATTGTTGTGGTCAGATGAATCCGCGCTTTTGCGTATCCATGGCGGTAATTTATATCCTTTTTGTAATTGTATTAAGAGTATTTATGGATAGTCGTTTCTACGAAAGTGTAACCTATATTATGTTCCTGAATTGTTGAAATAATTTTAATGGGATTTTATATTGATGTGTTATTCATTTGTCTTGAGGAACAGTATAATTAATTTGTTCACCTTTTGGGTCATTTGTTAAGAAGACTGTTTGATGGTTTTTCGTGTACTTTGCGGCGCCGTGTTGGTGAATCTTCCCTTTCAACCTATGGGTGGCACGAGCCATGAGTGGCTGATGAGTGAGAGCAGCTTGGATTGGGGCCCAGCTTCGAGGCTTTTCTTGACAACCCGATTGACCAAGTGCCGTTGGATCTCCGAACTTTGGTTGTGACCACGTGAAGTAGGCTTGTGGCGATGTACGTAACCTTGTTATCTTGACAGCCGGATGTACAGATTACCTCCACCCTTATCCACCCCTTCCCCCCCGAGCCAGCCTGCAATGTCACGTGAGTAATGCCTGTTTCCGTCTGGAATGGTCACGGACGGAGCCCTCTTACCCTTCCAGGGCATGGCCTTGGGTCTGTAGGTCCCTGTATGCAGGAGTAAGGAGGGGGGAATTGTACTGGGAGATTGTGACTCCCAAGACTGGTATCTGTGAAGAAGAACTTCAGTGTTTACTATATGTGTATGAAGGATTTTCCGTGACGTTGCCTGGATATAAACTTGAGTGCCTCGTCAATTTGACTGTTTGACCGCCCCGCCTGGATGAGGCGGGCCAAATACAGACCAAACCCGATCGTGTATGCTCGGTAATTGTCGGCCTTGCTTGTGTTCACCCTCTTTCCCCCTCTCCTTTTCCCCTCCGCACCAGCTGGGTTTGCCGGTGTGTGTGCTGGCCAGTCAGTCTTCTCCCGGGCCTGCTCGTGGAAAGTTGTGTTGGCTCCCGAACGCGGTGACACTCCCTAGACGTTACTTTGGTAAGTTTATTATTTCATACTTGTGTTTTCCGTTTATGATTTCTGCGTTTGTTCGGTTTGCTTTACTTAGTTTATTATTTGTGTTGCTGTACGTCAGGGTGGTGTTGTCGCAAACGCGGGCTTAGCACAGCTGGGGCGTGTGTCTTTGTGACGTGTTTATTAATTATAGAGCGCGCGTGAGTCGCTCACTTTCATTATAACGTACCTTGTGACGAATTTAACTGTTTTTCCTATTTGCAGCTTAACTATATTGTGATATTGGGTTGAGCCCAATTTGATTTCTGTTTGGTTATTTTTTGTAACTGTTCACTTGTACCTGCTACGGAATATTAATACACGTTATTTTGTAAAGAATCTGGATTAGATTTTTTGCAGCTATTTGGCATACCTGTGTTGTGTTTTCGATATAGTGTTGTGCGTTCTCTTGGGTGGGTGTGTTGAGTGGAATTGTGTACGTGGTTAGAGCCTTGCTCGGCCAAGATTTGCAGCCTGTTTAAACAATGCCTGCACGAGAAGCGGGCACAAATGCTAATTCCTGTTGTAGCAATACTACTAACTCATTCATAAGTATACACACATCAATAGAAACAATGGTAAGGCCGAGTAGACATCTGCAGATAACATAAACTTGAGAACATTAAGTTATCTGGTTATACAGTGAACCCTCGATAACTCGGACTAAAAGGGGGAAGAAGCTGTCAGAGTTACGATTTGTCCGTGTTATCGAGGGGTGTCCGGAGAGGTGGGGTAATCAGTCATTAATCACAAGAAACGCGAAGAAATTAGTACGCTAATATTTCTACAAGCAAAAGAGGCTGCAATAAATACTGTTTTGTACGTAACTATCGTATCAAGTTATGGGAGGGCCGTCATGCAGTAGGAAAATTAACGTAACATGGAGGACTATAAAAGAATGTCAAACAATGCAGGCAGTCAGATCTTTATTTATTTTTTTATGCTGCTACTTCTGGCTGATCCTTTTTTTTTATCTCTGTGCTAGAAGCTGGCACCAGGCACCCTTTTTATCACATAAATGTTTTTGTCTGGCTTGCGACATCCAATGTGTCTGCACGTGTGAGGGAGATACGAAATGATCGTTGGTGATAAGCTAGGGAGGTTGCGAGCTGAAGTAGTCAAGGTCAACCTGTATAGTCTCATGCAACACAAATGCCGCACATGACCACACGCATCTGACACAAGATGTTTACATTGAAAAATACCTTATGTCAGTATTTCACAGCGTGGGGGCAGCAGCCAATTGCTAGCCTGATAGTTACTCTACCCTCCTACAAAGTTACAAAGGTATAAAAATAATTTTCCTCGTATACATGAATAAAAACGGTACTGTAATTAACAATCCTTCTGGGTCACTGTACATTATGTGAACACATTTTAACACTACTAATTTTAAAATTTAATTTTATGTATGTAAATTGCATCATAGAACACATAATTTACAGCATTACTCGTACACAAATTGTCATATTATAAAGCTTAAAATTTTAATCACGTTCTACAGAGTTACCGTATTTACTCGCGTAATCGCAGCATATTTTTGACAAAATTTTAGGCCCAAAAAAATGGGGTGCGGCCATTATAAAAAAATTACCTTCAAAATTTTTTTTGTGTAGAATATAACAAATGCATATTTTTTTCTATATTTACTCGTTCATAACGTGACCATTTCTTCTAAAATAAAGAAAAAGATTTTGACAGTGTATAGTAAACATGGAAAAATGAAGACTACAAAATATTTACTCGATCATAACATAACCATTTCTTCTAAAATTAAGAAAAAGATTTTGTCTATGTATAGTAAACATTGAAAAATTAAGACTACAAAATCTTGTTAATCCATTCATGTGCGTCAATCAATGAAAATCGTTTAAAATTATTCCGCATAAGACGTTTACATTTTATGGTCCTTTACATGTTCACTATTATTTCCCGTGATGTAGTTTATAAACAAATCCGATTCACGCTCAAAACTATACAACTCTCCAGACGCCGTTACGTTATTAACAGAGCATCATCAACCAGCGAGCGTGACTCATCGTGTCCGGCTTGGGCATGAATGTTGTGTTGTTCTTTCACCACCCACATCGGCTCGCCTCTTGAAAACATCGTTCTTAAAGGGGCGTAAAACATTCTCACCAACTTTCTACATCGCAATGCAAAGCAATGATTTTTAAATTTTCTTTTTATAGTCCGGGACAATTTGTTTTGCAACCCTGAATTCATTGTACATACCAGAACAAAATAATTTTCCATTTATGTGTCATTGTAACCCGTAGTTACCGTCATTTCACAAGCAGCATGCTGAAATGTTTGTTTACGACACATGTGCGTGCCTGGCTCGCAGGATGAAGAGGAAGGAAAGATAAAGAAGTGAGAGGTCGGCCTGCTGTGTTGCATCTTTACTCGCGCGTCGAGCACCTCGCTAGCAAAATTTTACCACACGGAACTTGCCAGATATTTACTGTGGGATTATTAAAGGCTAAGTAGCGATGGACGACTACGTTATAAAGTTTAATACTGTTATAAAATATAATGTGATGAATTTAAATCCAGCAGAAATGATTTTTTATGTCTTGTAACCAAGAAATAATTAATTAAAAATTATTAAAATTTTTTTAAAAATTCTGTCCGAGTTATCCGAAGTCTGGGACATCAAGGTCCGAGTTATCGAGGGTTCACTGTAATATTAAACCTACCATATTCAATAGCAGCCAACAATATGTTTCAAAGGTTAGTTATTTTAGTGCTCACTTTATCATGAATGACCAATACAAGAGTGTTTATACACTAGGTACTACTTCTAAAGGTAGCTGATGTGTTTATTATTTATATAACATGATGTTCACACAAATAACATCCCTTAAAAACAGGAAATGAAATTAGCAATTCTTACTTCAGTAAAAATAGAACACTAACAAGGTAACAAATAAACAATATGAAAACATATTTATTTACTTGTAAGTTTTTACAGAGTAAAATGGCATATTTTGGAATTTTTAAAAATTTCCTTGAGTATACAATTGAAAAGTTCACTATCTGCTCGACGAGAACTGTGCATTAAGGCATGTTAACACTGGATATTACGTATTAACAAAATTTGCATCTAGCATGCCGATAACAAATGTGGAGGTAACATGTTGATGACATGCCAGCAGCAAAATACAGTTTGCACTAGTATTGTGTTAGCAGCATGTTGGTCACATCGCCTCAGTTGGTCCCAAGATGTCAATTGTCGAGGATGTGCTGCTCACCGCAGCTGCATGTGTGATATTAGCCAGTCATCAGGAGAGACATTCCAGAAGATGCTGGGTGGGCCTTCTTTGAAAGCCAGAGGGAAATATTGTGGGAGACCTATTAACAGATTTAAACAAATATGACATGGATCTTCTATCAGGCGAGCTGAGGTGTAACAGTAGCTTCAAAAACTTTTTGAGAATGTCAAGTTGTAATTTTGAGTACTCACAAACATGACATAAACTACAGAAAATTGATACCTGTGCGAGAAAAATTAGCTGTAACATTACTTTTTTTTGGTGAGTGGTGACTCATATATTAGTTTCAGTTATTTGCTTAAAATCTCGAAATCAACTATTTCATTGTTTGTACCCGATGTGTGTGCAGCCTTGATACATCTGTTGAAAACAGTAACATGAAGGATACCCAATATTTATCTCTATATTCCATTATTTATACAAATACATAGGTACAAGGAATGTGTTCTGTTGTCCTGTAACTGGATGAGTGAAAGCTTGGCAACGCATATTTAATTTAAAGTTATAAAAATGTGCCTGCGGCTTTCAATAATTATATATAATATTTAAGTATTATAATTCCAGTTGAATTATTAGCTGGTTCTTTATAAATTCAATGCTACAAAATGTTGCCTCTGTCTACATACTCCGGTATTGTAAAATACACGTTACAAGTCTTCAGCTCAGCTTCATTGGAAGAAAAGAAAAAAAAGGCAGTAGGCCGAGGAAAATGTTTTGCAATCTAATTTGTACTACACACCATCAGTTTTTTTAGAAAAATAAAATAGTTGGAGATACAACAGATTTTTTTAAATTGCTACAGTTGCCGGAAACTAAGGAAGAATGGTTGCACCATGCGAATGAATACAACAGGCATTGGTATTTTCCACATTGCATTGGTAGCATGGATGGAAAACACATGATGTTGCAGGCCCCCATCAATACAGGTAGTGACTACTTCAACTATAAGGGATTTCTCAGCATCGTATTGCTCGCTGTTGTAGATATCAACTATGTATCCATAGAGTGCCAAGGGCGACTGTCTGATGGGGAAGTATGTAACAATAGCACATTGAAGGAACTATTAGAATCTTCCACTTTAGATCTTCCTCTCGATAGTTGTCTGCCTAGAAGGAAAAATTTTCTTGTGCCCTTTGTCAGGTTGGAAGATGCTGCCTTTGCCTTAACAAAACACGTACTGAAGCCTTTCCCAGGACTACATGATAAGGGTAAGGATGAACTTCTTTTAAACTATTGCCACTGCAGAGGCCGCAGTGTGGTGGAAAACAAGTTTGGTATCGTGCCTGTGGTTTTCAGAGTTTTGCGGACACCAATGCTCCTTGAACCTGAGCGTGCGGGTAAGGTGGTATTGGCTTATGCCCACCTCTACAACATCTTACGACATAGTAAATCATCTAGCTCATCTTATACTCCACCAGGAACCTTCGACAGTGAGGATACAGATATGGCAACACATGTACCAGGCCAATGGAGGGTGGCGGGCAAGTCAGGAGAAACACTCCTCCACTTGAAATGAATTCTCAAGAAACCACCCCGAATGGCTAAAGAAATTTGCAAAGAATTTTGTACTTTTTTAAGGGTCATAAAGGTTTAGTGCCTTGGTAAGAAAAGTACTGAGATGGTAACCCAACACCAAATATATTAGTCACAATTTGAATTGTAATATCAGTATTTGTAATTACATGTGTATAAGGTGTTGTGTAAATAAGAATAAATGCAAAACCATTAATTGCTCGAACAGATATAACAAGTGAAATGGGGAAATTTTAAGGGGTTACATTGTTTAGTTTGTTGTTTTAAAACTTGTTTTGTACAAAATCTTCAAAGATAATAAATGTGTTAAATTTAATTAATGTTGACATAAAATTAATTTTACCAGTTTAATAGACATAATTATCTTATTTTTTAATACTTATTTTATATACTATATTTCAACTTGTTGCGTAGAAAATTTTTAATTTATTCCTATATAGTACTTTGAAAAGACGTAAGCCTAAACCCATAATAATAAAACTTATTAAAAACAGATGTATAACTTTAGATTTTTATTAAAAATAATAGATTTGTATTGCAGGAGGGGTGGGCCAGGGTCTGCCGCTAGCATGTCGTTAGCATGTTACTCTCCTTTACAGCTCGGTAACATACTGTTAAAATTTTTGCTCACAACACTCTTTGATCTCTACCAACAACGGATGGGTAGCATTTTTTTTTTTGCCATGACATGTTAGCAGCATGGAATGTTACTGAAATAAAGGTAACATTTTTACCGAATTTCGCCTTTATGTTATTCCCAATTCATACATTCACGGTCATTGTCAATAGAAGGTCTACATTAATGAAATACAAAGAAAGTATAAAGAATAGGTATATATAAACTTTATAACTACTGCTGTTAAAAGAAATGCTAAATAATTACCATAATTCTACCACATGTTAATTACTGTAATTTTTTACATTTATTTAATTTACCAATACTTACTGGCTCAATGTTATTATAAGGCTGGAAATACACCCGAGATGAAGTTAACAGAATACGTCCTGGATTTACCACTAGAGCAGTGATCTTGTTTGCTTGGGTCTCCATGACAACAGTTTCATACAAGTCTTCCAGCCACAGCGTGTCAAAACTAACACGTGATTGCCGAGAATACACAATTGCAGCTATCTGAACATTTAAACAAACAAGGCCAACTCAAATAACATATATAAAACCATACAAAAAATTTTAACAATTAGGCTGATGCTGTGGTTTCAATCACACTTTGAAATCAGGTATTTTTACACAGTGAAATTTCATCTTTTTATTACATTTTTATACTGAGAATCATGTGTTTGTGGATGCAACAATCTGTATGAGTATTTCTGTAAACCGAGCATTTTTAAAATGCTTCCTCAACAGGCATACAGAACACACACCCTTGCAGCACGTACACACATACAGGCACTGTGCACACTAATACACTGTGACGTGAACCAACGTCCACATTCCTATTCTAGACCTTTGCTCTGCTGTCCTTCTAAGTGAGGGTCCTGCATTCGCGACCCGAAGAGGCTACTCCAAGGGCTACGCCATGCAAACTTCCAATCTCGTGGCATTGGGTGCGGCAGATAGAGAATATATTAATTAATTATCACAACTGCTTTAATTAACATATATTCCAGGAAACCCTACAATTGTGAGAAGCATGAGGTGAGTGTACTGCGGTAGTGCCAATGTAACACTTATTGCGGCATCAGTTTTTATGTTACTTATCTACTGATGCCAGTTATTTCGTAGTTATTTTTCTCAATGAGGGTGTATAGCGTGCACTATATATTTAGTTTGTATCTGTTTTTGTGTAAGTTTTGGCAGGCAATGCCACGCTACTAAAGTGCATCCTGCCACTTTGTCGGCAGTCCTGCCCAAGACATTCAAGGGAGCAGATGTTCGGGAGGTTTGCTCCGTGACGCCATCTTTTGTTCGTTCATGTCGTGACTTGTGTCGTGTAGACTAGTAAAGCATCAAAAGCTGTAGTAAAATTACCCATGTGCATATCTTTTTTTTCCATTTTACGTGCAATGGCTGCTTCATGTACAGTACTGACAGTGTGTTCCTGGCGTCGCCCTGACAACAGTGGCGCAACATATATAGTTACGTGACAATGCATAGCTAGTTATGGCTATGCAACAGGGACGCTGCATGGGGTAGCCACATGGCTGTCAACCACACATTCTGTGGAAAAAGAACTGCTTGAGTTTCGTCGAGTTAATTATGTTAGCGAAACTGGTGCCTAAAGGGTTTTCTCTGCATCCCTAATAAATCCAACTGCTAATCGACTCCCTACTTCCTCATGTCGCGTCAACACACATATACACAAAACATTACCATGAGCAGCTTATACAACAGCCTATGCTAGTGTTTTTTTAAATGTAACACTTCCACTTGTGTCGACTTCTGCAAGGATATTTTTAGTGGTTAAATGTACTATTTTAACCAAACTTCTTATGTTTTTTAAAGAAGGTAACACAGTTGATTAGAATATTTATTTAATGCATAACAACATACCAACTATTCCTATAAGATAAATCTCTAATTAAATATGCACATTATGTAAAACAAATTACATTGTAATTTTCATCATAATTAAATTTATTATAAAGTGAAGTAAAGATGACTGAGCAAATCTTAACAGCAAGGCCTTGAGAGCAAATGATGGTGAACGAGGCAAACATGGAGAAATTTTGGTATTAAGAAACATGGCTTACCTTGGTGCACGACAAGCACCTTGGCGACTATGCTAATCACTATTCCTATTACAAGGGATGATAGCTCTCCCTTCCTTTTACAAAACCATTTAACATGTTGAAACATCCATCTTTGTACAATTTTTTGCCTTGATATTTAATAAGCTTTATTTTATATAAATCAATATGCATAGGAAAAACAAAACTTCTAATAAATTGTTAATCAGTATTAATCTTTCAAATATCTCAAAATACAACTACAATTTTTATAATACTCACTGCATACCTGCATCTGAGTAAAAAAATAAGGAACAATCTTATGTCAACATATCAAACAATTTAAAAACACAAAAAATAAAAGTATCCTTACATACCATGCTGTTCTGTTCAGCTGCAGGTAACGATGATGCTCTATGTAACTGACATATCTGTGGCAAACAGTCTTTAACCTGGGCATAGTTCAAGAGGAACAAAAACTGCTGTTTCATCTGTAAGGTAGAATTTCTTGTATTCATAAAAAATATCTAATCACACGGTTAAGTCTATGAGATGAATATTTATACAATATTATGCAATAACATAAAAGAAACATGTTTCAGAATGAAGTCAACAATACAGCATCATCATGTAAGTATTTTCAAAACTAAATGTGGCCAACTTAAAATGCTCACTAAAACCAGAGGGTTTCAAAATCAAAACTTTAAATCAAAATTCCCAAGACATTTAACTCAAATAAATTAGTCAACACCGGCGTCAGAGGTACTGGATTTAATTAGCTAATTACAACGATTGAAGGTGTCACTTGGCTTATGCCTGGGCAAGTTGGGAAACACGAGATAAGTTACTATGGGTGTGTAGGGCAGGCCTGGATTTACAGGGGGACTTAGAAGCTATAGTCAAGGGTGGCAAAACCAGAAGAGTGTCAAATTTGCAGGGGAAAAAACTAAAGATTTTTTAAAATATATATACCTTTTTTCCAGTTAGATGCTATTCCAAAACGTGAACATTATTTATTGTAACAATATATGTTGTGGTGTATGTGTAAAAAATGCATGATCTAAACTACTAGTTTCATGTATCGTATCATTCAGTAGATTGACAATGTGCTGCTCATGAAGGAAGGAGTAAGATTAAACCTTCCGTCCACCAAAACCCAACCCGACCCCGTGTGCGTGTGTGTGTGTGTCACTCGCATGGGAACACCTCAAATATGCTGCCCTTTGGGCTAGTCTTACGTGCTACGTACTAATGCTGGATATTTCCCTTCAAAACATCTGTAAGCATGTAAAAAAAATACATGTGGCTTCTTCTGTTGCTTTTCTACTGGAACTTTATGCTCTTTCTGTTTTGATAGCAGTGTAACACTATATCACATTGTACATAACGCTGCTCTCTTGGCACACTTTGTCTTCAGCCTTACTACTATGCAGAAAGTTGAGGTTCTAATGAAAGTTGTTGGTGCTTAGTTGTAGCACTGTGTTGTGTTATTTGTGGCATGTTTTGTTCAACTGATGGGTTGCTACTTTATTACGAAAAATAGCAGAATTATAATAATTTGGTACTTTGCTTAAAGTAAGTAAAGCATGTACTATGCATAAGATTATTTTACATTTTTAATTGTAGGTGGTTTTTGTGTAACTATGTTTACTAGAGTTATTTGGTGTCTTTAAAAAAAGAAATTTTGTAGGTAACAAAACTGTTTACCTATTAATAGATATAAAATAAGTGTGCCGTTCTAGCTTTTAACGATCATGTAACTCAGGGCTAACGATGCTTTGCATACAACATTTAGGTTACAAACTTGATCACATGTACATGATCAAGTTATGGATGTCAATACAGGATTTGAGAATTTAGGCCAGAACTTACTGAGTTGGAGAAGTATGCTAAAATCCCAAATAATCTCTATAACAGACTACACGTTTTCATGTCTGTTATTGTATTTCAAAATGTTGATCGCAACAAATTCTGCATTAATAATGAATTACATAATTTACTTGTAATTAAATATATATTGCTTTAATTTTTTAAAACATTAATGCAAATATGAACAATTTCAATTGACATTTTTTAAGACAAATATAATTCAGTTTTCATTTCTGGACTATGGAACCACACAGTTAAGTAACAAGAAATGGTTCCCAGTTTCACAGGTGCAGTAGATACTGGTGAAAGAAAGCTGGGTGAAGATAGAGCCGGCTGTCCACCAAGCTTGTAACTCGCTCAGCTCTAAGCTTGAAGAGAATAAGGCGAGATGAAAGCGGAAAAGCGACGGAATGAGAAAGGTGTGAGAATGCGAAAAATTTGGGCCTACCCCACCAGGATTTGAACCTGGATCACTTTGATGGGAACCGAGTGGTTTGACTACGTGGACGCCGCAGCCCATATGTATGAAACACAGTTATTCTGATACGTAGTCTAGGAGCCACAGTCACATGCTATCAATTGAACAAGATACGTAGACAAGCCTTGCAGTAAAGTCATGTCGTAGATGAAAAGTAACATTAATTAATAATGGCTTTAAAGACATTTGCAACACTTTTTTTTCACCTCTTTTCTGACTAATGCAAGATGCATAGTGACCAAGCTAGCTTTAAGAGCAACGTCTCAGGGTCTTAAGGGTTTACATTCCTCTTCTGGTAGACATAAAAGAGTAGCAAGGCTACACTTACCCTCTGTATATCAGTAGTCTGTTACATGTACAAATACGAAGGAAATATAGCACACATTCCAACCATAATTATTTAACGTTTTACATAGCATTGAAGCAAGGTAAGCAAGAATGCCAAATTTATATACTGCTCTATTGTGCAACACACATAATGTATCAATAAAAATCATAATCTTCTTGCAAAGAATTTACTTCCATCATACTTGTGACAAAACATTTTTCCACTGTTGCAAAAACAAAATTTTTAAAATTATTCCAAAGGTAGGGCGAGTTCATTATATGTTTCAGCACAAACAATATTTGAAATTATGAAATTAAATTTGTGGCTAACTAAAAATAATTAATGTTATCTATTCATTAAGAAGTCTTCCCAGTTTAAATAAATATTTAAAATATAAACAAAACTTTAGGCTATACTTAACCCTGTGACTTTAACAACATAAATATAGTAAACAGAACACGCTACATAAATGCCCCCTTAAAATTTTACAGTTCAAAAAGTTTCTTTTGGGGCTGGAAAAATTTACAAAAAAAAAAAATGTGAGTGTACTGCCTCTTGCACTATTTTCATAAATATGCCTCATCAATTATAAATATCAACAACAATAAATCATTAAACACATAAATAAAATTTACATTAAACACATTACCTCTGACTCTCTTTAAATTCATATCTTTTTTTATGATAAATACATGATCTTCACTTAGTTTATAATAGTTCATCGAAGTCACGTGACACCACTCGTTCACGTCGCCACCTTATCGAAATCTTCCGACCACAAGGGTCGATTTCTGCCCCCTCCTTTGGAGTAACACCTGCCATTTCTGTTCATGCAGTAGTCTATGGCGTGTCGTGTTTACAGTAAACTCGCGTCGGCAGCTGCGTGGTTTCAAATATTTTAAAAGTGGAGAAAACAGTTATTAAATACTGAAAAAACATATTATTTATGCGTTATATTTACGGTACACATCACTATATAGTGTTTACTTCATTCGTAACCGTTACTAGTTCCGTGGTCGTTGAGCAAGTAGCTCCACATTCATGGTAAAAAAACATCGTGTGCTGTGATAGAAGTGTTTTTAAGTGTTTATAATGTACGTCAAGATATCATCACTGAAAGTGTTCATATTATACACGTTTCACTAGTTTGTGCTCTATATCCACAGTTTAAAATCACTTGTACTGTTTATACATGCAACAATGCACTTTGCATGCCCTTTAAAAAATAATCATTATTTACAACTGGCTTGAAAGGCTTGGCTAGTTTACTCATTCTGTTACTATTGTTACTCAAACAGCGAAAACTCACATGTAAGTGTAGAAGACCCTAACAATAGGCTGCTGATGTAAACAAAATTACATCAGAGTAAATACACACAAAATATATTCAACGACGAGAAGAAAATACTTAGAGAAGACTAATAACACAGTAGTCTAGCACACATTGCTAGCAATTCATGCCTAGCTATCAATGTAGACGTTAATCATATTTTACGCTGAAACCAAGCTTGTAAACAAGTACATAGTCACATATATAAGACATTAATGATCCAAATAATTACACATAACATATAATCAACAGTTTCAAACACATAGTAAATCAAATCATGTACAATACGTAAAATAAAAAAAAATGTTCATCTCAGAAGACTTGGATAAAACCATGGATTAACTCAACAACAAGATAGAAGTTTCAAGAAGAGAGGATTATTTCAACAGCTGTATCATCATCACTGGATTCTCGGTTAGAAAATTCTCAAATTTGATTTTCTAATTATTCTTCAAGTTGACTGAAGTTCAAATGCTTTATGTAGCCTAAAACGCCCTTCGGGGTCTTTCTGGTCTTATCTTTTCAGGTATTTCTGTGCAGATATTCCTCAGCTCAAGCAGTCCAAAGAGGGTCCAAAACCGTAAGTTTTTGAACAGGACGAGGAAAACAGTGAGTACTGGCAACATTTGAAAGTGCGGGTAGGTAGCATATATAACTTCAGTATACAGGTCTTATATCATAGGCACGAACAGGGTTCCTCTTCCTATACTCTAGCACACATTAGGCAAAAATTAGACAGCTTCACCAGTTAGCATCGCCGTGTTCTAGAAACTTTCCGTATTGCAAATCTAATCAATCTTCAGTAGTCGTCAACAAACACACATCAGGGTACACATTCATAACAATGCAGAGAAATATGAAAATAAATACTACAGGGCCGCTTACATATATATGCGCCGTCACCCTGGTGGTTGACTATGCACACCACACCATCATACACTCTGTCTGCTATTTAAACTCTTGCCATTCCAAGGCAGAAATCCCCATTTGTGCCTTCTGCGACGAAAAACGTTAAATTTCAAAACAGATACGACTTGGTTTCTTCTGGCGTGCGAGAACTCTCGGTAAACATAACTCTGTCTCACTTGCTTCCTTACACTGTCTGTATAGGAGGATGATAAATCTTGAGTGCAGTCAAATTAAATCTGCCAATAATTTCACCTGAAGTTATATCAACTAACTCATAGCAATTAGGATGCACTTGCTTGTTAACTTTCCAAGGTCCAGTATATAGAGGAAACAGCTTCTTGGTAACATGCTGCCAAAATCGACTCACAGGAGCTGCTCTTGCTAAAACTAGCTGTCCTGGTAATAGTTCTTTAATTTTGGAAGTTTTAGACTGTCGTTTTCTTCTTTCTGCTGAGATTTTCAGTCTTTCTTTTACAAAACTCAGAGTTTCTTCTCTCCCCTTATTTACATCCATGATTTTACCCTCTTCTGTTTCTGGAGGTTTAGGTAGCTTGGACGGGTCGAAAATTATGGATCGTTGACCTGCGAGCACTTCTAGTGTTGTGAGAGAGGTCGATTCATGTACAGTGTTATTCATGACAAACTCAATGAGGGGCAGTGTGTCAAACCAACTCTGCTGGTTGTGATGACAGTATGTCCTAAGTATGTTTCCCAGTGTTTTCATGCGTCACTCTACAGGGTTCCCTTGTGGGTGGCGTATAGAAGTTGATGTGGGGATAGCATCCATTCTTCTCACCCCTTTTTGCCATACCTTACTGGTGAATTGTGTGCCCTTATCTGATAATATACACCTAGGTCGGCCAACTTCTTCCACAAATAATTTTATCTTGGACAATACTGTGCTGGCTGTGGCATTTACTATAGCACACAACTTGGTATATTTTGAGAACAAGTCCATGATCACAAATATATAGGTTACTTTAGCCTTAGATCTCGGCAGAGGGCCAAACACGTCGACAGATACTAGATCGAGTGGCTCAGCAGGAATAATGGCATTTGGTTCTCCCAGTAGATTTTCTTGGGCATGTTTCCATCTCTGGCACAAATCACAGGTGCGAATAGTCTTTACCACTGTAGCTCTCATTCTCTTCCAGAAAAACTGGCGATGCTGGGCTTCATAAGTTTTGTTAATACCAACATGTCCTAACATCTGGTGGGTGTCTCCTATCAACTATGGCACTAACTTCTCAGGAACTACAAACCTCCAACCATCTTCAAAGCTTGATCTAGGTGTGCTATAATGGTACAATACATTTCCCGCTGATGTGCAGAATAATTTATGAAACTGGTGCTTAGGTGGCAGTTGCTGTAACTTTTCCATAATTCCTAAGCAGAAAAGATCTTGTTTCTGCTCTTTAGGCAGTTCAAGTAGTTTATCTTGCCATTGGTTATGGGCCATGACATGTCTCTTGGCTGCAGACACAAATATTTCATTTGGCTTCTTGTAGACCATTTCTTGTACACCCTCAGGAGTACGACTTAAGTAGTCAGCTACAGTGTTCTGAGTACCCTTTATGTGCCTGTACTCAACGTTAAATTCTTGCAGCAATAGTGACCATCTTGTAAGTCGACTGCTGAAAATCTTTCCTGTCTTTAGGCTTAATAGAGCTTGGTGATCAGTTAGCAAAATTACCTTCTCACCTAATAGCAGGTCTCGGTACTTTTGCAATGCCCAGACTATTCCCAGCATTTCTTTTTTGGTGACTGCGTAATTTCGTTCAGCCTTGTTTAAAGTCCGGCTGGCCATGGCTACAGTTTTAATTTGGCCTTTGCCATCCTCTTGTGCTAGCTTGGCTCCTAAAGCGTAGTTTGATGCATCAGTATACAATAAATATTCATTGCCTTGTACTGGGTGGTGAATTACATGTTCCTCTAGGAACAGAGCTTTGACGTTCTCGAATGCTTGTTTCCGTTCTGCTGTCCAATTCCACTTGGTATCTTTGCGTAGAAGTTCAAAAAGTGGTAAAAGTGGTAAACAAGTTTCGGCTATCGTGTCAGAGTAATTTCGGTAGAAACCGACCACTCCTAGGAAAGTGCGGAGTTGTTTAACATTCCTAGGTGTAGGAAAGTGAGTGATTGCTAGCAGCTTCTCAGGGTCTGTTCTGATGCCTTGTGGTGATAGGATGTAACCCAAATAGTGTACTTCACCTCGACAAAACAAAGACTTTGCTAATTTCACTGTCATCCCTGCTTCTGAGATTTTGGTTAGTACCTTATCTAGGTGTTCTAGATGCTGTTCATATGAGTGTGAGGCCGTCAATATGTCATCAACATATGCTCTGGAGAAGCTATCACATTCTTTTCCGAGGGTTAAATTCATGCACCTGGTAAACTGACAAACAGCATTGCATAGTCCAAAAGGTAGCACCTGGAAAACATACTGTTGGTTTCTGAAAAGGAATCCGGTATACTTCTCGGCCTCTTCTTCCAAAGGAATTTGCCAATACCCATGTGTTAAATCTATGGTGCTCAGATATTGTACACCCTGGTACAAACGTAGGAGTTCCTCTGTAGGTCTAGGACTTTCTCTCGATTTGACAGTTATTTTGTTCAAACTTCTTCCGTCAAGACACAGACGAACAGTACAATCCTTTTTCCTAACGCATACCATAGGATTAGCATAGGGGCTGGTGGCATGCTCCACTATATTCCAATCTAGCATTAATTGTAGGTATTTTTCTGTTTCATCTAAATATTTAACAGGTACAGGGTAAGACTTTTCACTAAACGGCTCTCCAGGAATAATCTGAATATCAGCTCTGTAGAATTGATTTCTTCCTGGTTTTTCAGAAAAAGTATTATGGTGCTTGAACAGTAAGTTTTCTAGCTGTAACCTCTGGGTCCTACTTACACCTTCAGCTTTTGATACAGCTTGATAGATTTCTTCTGGTGAAGATAATTCGCAGCTTGTGACAGACTTACACAAGGTTGTTGGTTCGTATTGCAAAAGATTCACAAACACATCTGAGTGTTGCCAAGACTCAGGAGAAATAGCTCTATGTTCTTGGTGGTTAGGTACTATCACTAACCACCCACCAAAATCTAGCTTGATGTTGTAGTCCGTTAAGAAATCTATTCCTAAAATTACAGGCTTACTCAGGCTACTGAGTACCAGTGCTGAGACTTTCTTGCTCTCACCTAAGCCCTCTATGTCTAGTAATACTTGCCTGTTTATTACTGGACTACGTTTACAATTAGCACCTACTATTTTCAACCTAGGTACTGGGATACATGGTAGGTTATAACCAGTGTTAGAAACCTCTTGAACTAATTCCTCAGATACACAGCTTACTTCTGCTCCACTATCTAGCAGACAAGAAGCTTTCACACCACAAACTGTAAGCACTAGTTCGGGACACAAATTCTCTATATAGACAAAGGTTTCTTCCGGAGGCTCCTGCAGTAGAAATTCCCTCTCGTCTTCGAGTAGTAGGGTCTGCACGACTACTTCTGTACACTCACAATCATTGGACCCCTCTCTCGTTGACTCCCAGGTCAGTACATGGGGCCCATCCACACTGACCTTTAATAGTTTAACTTTTGACGTGATGTGTTGGCCTGGCCCTGGGCTTGATTACCAGGAACCATGCTCTCTTCTGGTCTAGCAGGCACAAATGCTTGTTCTCTGGGATCCAGAGGCATTTGATTTTCAAAGTAACCATCTGGTGGTGTAGATCGCCCTTTAAAATTATTCTTGTGGACTATTTCTTTATCCCCTTTTGACATACCAGGTGAGTTTTGCCCAGGGACATGTGTGGACTTCCTTCTAGGTGAATTAGGAGGAGTTGATCTGTAGTAAACCACTGTATTTACCCTTTGCTCGTCTACTTGATCAGACGTTTTAGAAAACCTTTGGTCGTTTCTGCCATCTTCTCTTCTGCTCTTCGCATTCCTACTTCTTCCCTCCTCGTCTTCATTGCTACTGGAGGAACTTCTTCTTGACTGGTATTCTCTTCTACCTCCTCGTCCTCCTCTTCCAGAATAGTATTTGTCAACTCTGGAATATGAGAACCTAGGTGGTGGCCGGTCATATTGGTTCCTCCTGTAGGGTGAGAAGCATTAGTACAGATAGCTTGAACTTGGGGAGGCTGTGGTGGTCGGTTATAATACCGCTGATCTCTCTGGCCTGGAGAAGTGTACATAGGCTGGGGCCTTTCAGGTGGAGTAGGGCGGTCTGCTTCTTTAGTCCCCTGTTGTCTCTGCAGTTTGTCAATCTGATCGTATTCCAGTAGATTCTGTCTAAAACCTGTCAGATCAGAGTGTTGGCGACCTGCCCAGTGTACCTGGTATCTGTATGGTAATTGGTTGATAATCATCGAGATGAATTCTTCGTCGCTAATGGGTGGATCAAAATTCCTCGATTTGTCATAGCATTCAGCCAAGTGAGTTTCTAAACTACGCCCTTTTCCCGGAATAAATCTTTCGGCATGTAGCTGTGCCCTCAAGTTTCCTTGGATTTTTTGTTCCAGAATTGCTGGAGGAAACTCTGTGCAAACTCTTGAAAATTTGAAATATTAGCTTTGGCCACTTCCCACCAATACAGTGCAGTGGATTTCAGACTACAGTTAATGCATCCTAATTTATCTGCATCATTTAGTTCAAACAGGTCTGCATATTCTTTAAACTTCTTCAGGAAATTTACAGGATTTTCTCCTATTTTTCCCTCGAAAGTTAGTTGCTGTTTGACCCACAGTTTAGATGGATGATGTGGGAGTAAACTCTGACAGTGTGGGTTATGTATACGTGCAGATTTGCTAGGTGGTGATTGTGTTGTGTTAACAGGGTCGGTAGTTTCAGCTGATTCATTAACAGTGTCAGGTGACAAATCTTGGTGCATGCTAGGGCTGGATGGAGAAAGTTGTACCCTCTTTAGGTCGAATATCACTTCATCAACTTTGCTTTGCAGGCCCTCAATTTTAATGTTCACCTGTGCTAGCTTAGCACCAGTGACCTTTTCTACTTCACAAACACGACTGCTAAACTGCTAAAATGTCTGTCAAGAGAATCCATTTGAGCACTGATTTGTGATTCTGGCTGCTCCTTTAGTGAGCTAGGGATAGGCCTACTCTCTATAGCTGCCAGTCTTTGTCCTACTTCCTCACGAATATTATTGACGTCGGAGCGGATACCACTGACGTCAGAGTGGATGCTCTGAATTTGGCTTTCATGTGCATCAACCCGACAGAGTATTTGATCCAGTCGCCCTGTCAAATGATTTTCAAGTCTGTCCAATTTTCCTGATTGCTCTTTAGCTTGTGCGGACTGTTTTTCAAACTTACTTAACATCATTTGCATCAAACTAGTTAATGTGATCTCATTATTTGTATCAGTTGCCATGTTAGGACGAGCCATGCTACTCTCTACTGGTTCTGAAGATACAATCCTAACCTCCTCCTCAGCATTACTATCTGTGTTTAACACGTTCAGGGAGCTGAGCTCCATGTTGACTAACCTGTATTCACACCTAAGATAGTCAATGGGTAGTGTATCGCGGAGGTTGTAGTGTTCCCTACCACTCCTATGCATTACCTAGTTCAGGTAGGCGAAACCCAGGCTGCCTAAAGAACTAAACAAACCTATCAAGTCTAAACGTTGGTGGCGTCAAAAATACTATGCAAGGTGCATAGTGACCAAGCTAGCTTTAAGAGCAACGTCTCAGGGTCTTAAGGGTTTACATTCCTCTTCTGGTAGACATAAAAGAGTAGCAAGGCTACACTTACCCTCTGCATATCAGTAGTCTGTTACATGTACAAATACGAAGGAAATATAGCACACATTCCAACCATAATTATTTAACGTTTTACATAGCATTGAAGCCAGGTAAGCGAGAATGCCAAATTTATATACTGCTCTATTGTGCAACACACAT
Organism: Medauroidea extradentata; assembly: GCA_003012365.1. Lineage (NCBI taxonomy): Eukaryota > Metazoa > Arthropoda > Insecta > Phasmatodea > Phasmatidae > Medauroidea > Medauroidea extradentata. The sequence goes on from PNEQ01000835.1 coordinate 25,249, forward strand.
AACGTATCAACAAAAATCATAATCTTCTTGCAAAGAATTTACTTCCATCATACTTGTGACAAAACATTTTTCCACTGTTGCAAAAACAAAATTTTTAAAATTATTCCAAAGGTAGGGCGAGTTCATTATATGTTTCAGCACAAACAATATTTGAAATTATGAAATTATAAACAAAATGAAAGAAAGTAAATTAAATTTGTGGCTAAATAAAAATAATTAATGTTATTTATTCATTAAGAAGTCTTCCCAGTTTAAATAAATATTTAAAATATAAACAAAACTTTAGGCTATACTTAACCCTGTGACTTTAACAACATAAATATAGTAAACAGAACACGCTACACTAATGTCAATGCTTCCCAATTCCCAGCCCTAAAACTGACTCCCTTGGCGGAACTATTTGTCCGCTAGTCTGGGGTGCGAGAAGTCTGTGGATGAAATCCTGGGCAATGGTGTTTATATGTTCCATTCAATTCATTTCATTGTCAAGTGGAGTAGAGAGATTTGTGTGGCTTATAACAGCTGTCTTGATAGCTGATTAAGAATGAGTGATGCTTATGCTTACATGAAACGGCGATGGAATGCAAGGGAGGAAGAAACAGGAGATCCCTGAGTAAACTTGGGGGTCCAGCAACACTGTCCAGTACAGTTACCACATGCAAAAACCAATTTTATAATTAATGTTGTGTAAAATAATTCATCTTGATGATTGATAAGTTGACTTTCATTTGCTTACTAAGAACCATGGGGTTTTACAATTATGATTTGAGAAATTCTTAATTATAGAGAGTATAAAAACCAATGCCTTTCAAATGTTTAACTGTCTCCAAGTTAATTCCACTTTTCTAATACGGTCAAACCTCTTTTAAATACAAACCTGAAAACCTCTTTAATACAAATCTGAAGGGACCAAAATTTTAGCTGTTTGTAATAATGAGGTTTGTATTAACAGGTTCTCACTAAAACCTTAAAATGTTTAAAAAATTTTGGTCACACTGTTTATCCCCACAAATCAAATAGTATTTTCACCTCAATGACTTCCTTTTACTCGAGAACTTGATATTGCATGGTTTAATGCATAAACAAAATTATTAATAAACATTAAAGTAATTATTTAATTTCTTGTCCTATTCCAAGGGGAATTAAAATCACTTTGTACTAATGAGAACTTTGTATTAACAGGGTTTGTATTAACGAGGTTTCACTGTATATTGTTTTAGTACTCTAATGTATTACGCTGCACTTTCGTGCTTCGTATGAAAGTCTATGTCACATTATTATTACATACTTTCCAGCAATAAAATTATGGGGTGACTGCTTAAAGTGCCATATTTTCAGGGATATAGCAGAAACACTGTGTGCCAGTTTAGCACCTTGCGAATAGAGGCCATATGACACTAGGCGTGCGCGTCTGGTGGCTCTCATTGCTGTTTTTTTTTTTTTGTAAAAAAAAGGGGGGGTGGCAATTTTGATGCAGCCCATCAGCAACAAATCTATAAATCCGCCACTGGTTTAGGGTTCATAGTGAATATGCACTCTGACGCTGACTTTACTACTTGCACATACTCACTTCCTTATTTTGGACAGGAACACTGTCAGACACAAAAAACACATTTAGAGTTTTGCAGTTTCATATTATTCTGGTAGTTATAATACCTAAATGCATATCCTCACAACCAACATAGTTGATGCAAGGAAAGTACTACTTTAAGGATGTTTTTTTTTTTTTTTTTTTTTTT
>PNEQ01000835.1:27987-101302 GCA_003012365.1 Medauroidea extradentata
CTATAGGTACACTCAGGGAGGTAGACATGGCCCCAATTGCGGCCATGTCTGCCCAATCCCTCTCTGCCGCGATGCATGCCTCCTCTGCATGAGACTTCCCCCTTGTAGGCGTATGGGGCTCAGCCCTGAGACGCACTTAGTCCCGCTCCTTCCCCGGGCCTCACACATAACTTAGTAGTTAGGGTAGGTTAGGAAAAAATTTCGGTATAAAAGTCGGCATTCACTTCAAAATATTGCTTACGTAAATACCCAAAATATAGTTTTTCGATTTCTTGAAATTCGACCCCCAAATAGTAAAAAGGGGCAAAAAGTGTTTTTAATGAATCGTCTATATCTTTGAAACACAATTGGCCATCATCGTGATCTTTACTTCAATTGGTTACGTATATAAATGTCTATGACAGGACTCCAAAACATTTCTAAATGATTTAATTAAGGGGGTGAAAATATGTGATTACCCCTCCATATCTATTGAACCAATCGAGATAACTATGTGCTCTTTGCTTTAAATTTATGCTTTCGTAAATGTCAAAAGTACCATTAAAATACATTTTCCATGTTCGACCCTAACGAGGTTAAAAAAGGGATAAAATGAGTTTTTGATTCACAATTGATTCATATTGATTCCATTGATTTTTATATAGCGACGTGATATTTGTTTAAGATTGATGCTTGCTCAATTACATGAAAAGTAATTTCAGGAATTTTCGAAATTCGGCACCTAAGGAGGTGAAAAGGGGTGAAACATGGTGAAAAGTGTTTTCAATTAATCGCCTATATATCTTGAAACCAGCGGGCTAATGTCGTGTATTTCACGTTCAAGAGACACCAGTAATGTAGTCTAAATCGTGATTTAATTGGTTTTCGAAATTCACTCCTTTAGGGGGTGAAAAGACCTTGAATGTGTTTTAAATAAATCTTCGATATCTAACGAACCCATCGAGATATAGAGTTAATTTTTACTTAAGGATGACAATTACAGAAATGATCGCAAAAAGGTTATAAGATTTTTCGAAATTCGAATTCTCAGTACTGTGCTGTGGTCATATGTGTTTTTTTAATGAATAATAAATTTTGATTTGACTAAACACGCTAGCGTCGTGAATCACACTTCAATTAGTTACTTACACAAATGTCTAAGATGTGAATTTAAAATATTTTGAAATTCGACACCCAGAAGGGTGAGAAAGCACATAAATTTGTTTTCCATCTACCCATGATATCTATCTAACCAGTAAAGATACTGAGGTGCTGTTTGCATCAGAGTGATACTTACGTAAGTATTTAAAAATTATGTTAGCTTTTTTATTGTACTTAATACGATAACTTGATCATTAAAAATAAAACGAAATTTGTAAACTTTCAAGGCAGACAATCCAAAAAGCAAGTACGAGCAGTGAGAAGTAACGTATACATGCACGAGTTTCACTCTACAGCATGGTCGTAGAAATACAGGTCTGGACACTCGCCTGTCTACCAATGTATTTTGCTTGACCCCCTTGTTGTTTGGCTGCAGTTCACCAAGTTACTGAGAATGTTGTACTTTTTGGCGCTGTAATCCTGGCGGTCGGACTCAAACTCCGCCCACTTTTTTCCATTGTTAACATTATAAAGTAAATAAAGATTGTTGGAGCCTTTCTTTACGATTTTGAACAAAGGAAGTATTTCATACATTGATAAAAAATATGTTTTGATAAATTGTTTATCTTAGTGGGAGGAAAGTGGGCAGAGTTTGAGCCGACCACCCTGAATGCAGTGCCAAGAACATATAGCATTATCAGTAACTTGGTGAACTGCAGGCAAACAACAAGGGGGTCAAGTTTCCAGGAGAGTGTCCAGACTTGTTTCTCTATGGTCGTGCTCTACAGCAACTTATTGAGACATGGTGTTGTACAACCTCTATGAGCCAAGAATATGAGTATTTTATTTTTTAAATTAAATTTAATTTTCATGAATTACTTTAACATTCTGGTCTACATTCCAGGAAGTTCTGGGCTCGAATTCCGTTAAACGCTGCATGCAAACGTTCAATTCTGACACAAAAACTACAAGGCATATCAAATTAGTGCAATTTACATGTAGCTGTTTAAAAGGGGTAAAATGGATTATGCAGTTCACTTTACAATTAGGTTCCTCTCGACAATATCAGCTCACATATATTGTCTCACTAATCTCAAGGTTGGGGCACCAAATAAGTTTTCACAAAACCTTTTCCCAACAAAACTTTCTAATGGCATTGAACTTCCAGTGAACATTTTGAAAATATGTAATAGAGGGCATCATCACCAATGGTTGTGCACAGGATAAACAGACATTTTTCATTTGATTAATCACTTACCTTTAGGTACCTGTAAGTACCCCACAACATAAAATTTTCTGAGCTTTATATAAGGCCCAGGCGAAGTCGCTGTTAGTGGCAGGGACAAACTTTACACTGCTTTTCGCGTGGACAGCTATAGCTACTTATCCTGCTGCAGATTTAGTTCAACTAGCCGCTTGGGCATTCTAATACTTGATGATTGAAGTATCAATATTGTGTACAAAAAGGTTTTTCAGTTAAAATAAATGTTATCAGTTACGAATAATACTCGAGAGCGAAGCCCTGGGGGACTGCTAGTCATTATTATACAAACAGAGTTATATTTTTTTAAAATTAATACCTACTGTTATACAAAGGCACATTACAATTTTATATATATATATATATATATATATATATATATATATATATATATATATATATATATATATATATATATATATATATATATATATATATATACACACACACACACACACACACATATATATATAATGTGTGGCTGATACTGCATGTACACAGTACTTAAACTGCAAACAGAAGCTGACAAAAACTGTGGAAATAAAAATACAAACATAGGCTACAATTAAGAATTTTTTTGAGGTACAGTACACAAACTTTAATAGTCTGGTATCAGTAAAGTAATTTACATAGTAAAAACATTATGTTACATGCTTCAAAATAATAGGCCTAATTTATGTAAGTCAAAACATACAAATTACCATTAAAAGCCTCAGAAATATACACTCAATATAAGATCCCACTACCCAAAAATATAGTAGAACAACCTGCAAATCATTAAAATTGAGGAATACATGACTTAAAACTAATATGTTCGAAAACAAAGAGGTCTCTAGAAAAACCACTCTGAAAATCAAATAAAGTAACAATACTTACACTGAAGCATCTGAAATTTCTGTACAATCCTTCAATGCAATTTTTATAATTGGCTTCATAATATCTTTTGGATCAAAGACAATAGACTTTGAACACATTTTAAGCCTTCCCATAATTTTGTTTTTCTCAAAATCACATTCTGATACATCTGTAGAACACATAAAGGCACTGAAATCTTCAAAATATATTTCACCAGGTTCTAAAAGTAGAAGGGAGAACCTGCAAACACAGTAGTAACACAAAGATGTAGTTTCAAGAGGATCCTTTCTAATTCCACTATACTAAGTGGTACAATCAAGTAGTTAATATCAATAGTTCTACATCAGCTGAAGTAAAAATTATACCAAAACAGTTACAATGATTTACACCAGAATCTTGAAAATGTCAGAAAATTAAAACACCTTTTCTTGAGATAACATTTATATCAATATGAAATGAATTAATTGTTTTCAGAAAAACACAGAGATATAACCAGACAACATTGTGTTTAGTGTGTCATTATTGCTATTGAACCGATCACATTTAAGAATACTATTCCCACAGTTTTATGTTTCTTTCTCTGGCTTGCATCACAAAAGTGAAAAGGTATGAGCAATAAGCGAGCATGATGAGTAAGATTACACCAGAGCAATGATAATTTTAAAAAATATATATGGAATATAATTATGCTTTTTTTTAGCCAATAGGTAAATTCTCTACAAATTTCAGTAAATAAATCTATACTGAAAACTGAGCATCATATTACATTGACACTGAATGCTTTTAGGGGACTGTTTAAATCACACAAAAAGTAGCAAAATAGTTGGACTGTACATTGGGACAAAATTAATGCCTCCCGCTCATCATAGAATTACTAAGACTAGAAATTTGGTCTATCCTGCATACCCTAGAACCAAAGATGCTGGAAGAGTTAGTACGTTAACCGAGGCAGGCAGTGGGAAAAGGACCATACGGCCCAGGCCATTGTAGAAGAGAATGGTAAATCCCTATCTGCAGCAAGCCAATTGCTGCAAATCTGAGTAGGAGAACAAGTCAACTGACACCTTCTAAACAAAAGGAACCAGAGTGCTGGCTAAGTGGGGCCACCGGTCATTAGCGGTGTTTGAACTTATCACTAGTGAAAGGTTATAAGTAATGCATTGTTGTTTTGTGTTTTGTTTTGAGAAGCTATGTTCGTTTTTGTATACAAGAGTTATGATGGAGTAAAGGAACATTTTTTTTTATAGGAGAGTTTATTTGAAGTATTTTATTTTGAAATCTTGCATTCCCACAGCATTTATCATAAAACATTTTTTGGTCCTCTGGGCCAGATGTAGTATATTACTTATTATGATGGGTTTGTCCATGAAGTTCTTCGGGAATCAGGTAGTGTATTGAAGTGTTTATTGACCATTGCGACAATGGAAACACTCCCAGAAAAAAAAAGTGTTTAAGGCGAACGTGGCTCATGCAGAGAAAGCAATCAGCAAAGTGACAAGTGGAAAAAAGAGCTATAATAGTAGTTTATAGACAGACAACTGAACGGATGAGAACTGAGGTTGATAAATTGTTGGTTGAGATATGCGTGAAAGAAAAAAGAGAAGAAGAGTACAACAAACACAAAGAGGAGTTAGGCGACGTCCAAGACAGACTGACAGCACTATATATACAGTTAGCTGAGCTTGATGTGGAAAGTGAGAAAGTGGAATGTAGCAAGGTTCAGAGCACTGCAAATGAGGTTAGGTTACCCAAACTACAATTACCAATGTTCAGTGGCAACCTCCAGGAGTGGATTTCTTTTAAAGATCTGTTTGAAGCAGCAGTTCATAATAATGTTAATTTAACAGGGGCTCAGAAGTTACAGTATTCAAAGAGATTATTGCAAGGGGAAGCAGCAGCACTTATAAAATCTATACCTATGACTAATGCAAATGACATAGAAGCATGGAACATTTTGAATGCACGTTATGAGAATAAGAGAGGCCTAGATGATTCAAACTTGAAGCAGTTATTCTTGCAGCCAGCATTGCAACAGGAATCTAGGTTAGTTAACAATGTAGAATGCAATAGAATCCTAAAGGTGCTTGGACAGCCTGTGGAACATTGGGACTCAGTGTTGGTATTTGTAGTGACTGAGAAATTAGACAATGACTTGAAGCAACAGTGGCAGTTATCACTAAAAAAGGATGAACTGCCACCATTTCAGCAGTTGACAGATTTCTTGGAATATCGATCGCGAGCATTAGCAGCAGTAGAAGTCACAAAAGGTAAGGCTTCGGCTATGAATGTACCTTGCAAACCAGCAAGTAATTACAGGAATATGACAACATATCATAATGTAGCGGAGATAGAAAACATTTGTGTAAAGTACAATGGAAACCATGCTTTGATCAAGTGCCCAGACTTTGTAAACACATCAGTACAAGTGAGACTTTCATTCATAAAGGATACTGGTTTATATTTTAACTGCATCAATGTTGGCCATAGAGAACAGCAGTGTACATCCTCAAGTTGTAAAATATGTCGCAGGTACCATCACACATTGTTAAACTTCAGTGTTAACATAACAGACAACACAGCTACTGGAGTGGGGGACACAACAGAGACTACAAATTATCATGCAGAGCAGTCAGTGTCGTCAGGGGTATTGTTATCCACTGCCATTGCCCTCATAGAAAGCAGTTGGGGTGCACTTATTCCAGTTCGAGCATTGTTAGATTCAGGGTCTGAGGCAAGTTTTGTAACAGAAAGTTGTATCCAAACGATTGGGTTGAAGAAGCAACAGTCAGAGATTACCATTTCAGGCCTGGCATCAAATACAGTAGGACAATGTGTGAGTACTGTTCTGTTGAACATTAATTCAACAGTTAAAAGTGTGCCAACATTTTACGTCAAGGCATTGGTATTGCCCAAGTTGACTGGTTGTTTACCAAAATAATCTTGTAAGTCCCAAGGTTGCTGGGAACATCTTGATAGACTGAAATTGGCAGACCCTTCCTACAACATTCCTGGTCACATTGATGTGCTCCTTGGAGCTGACATTTATCCACTGCTGCTCAAATGAGGTTGTTGTTTGGGGAGCAGTGGGTCACCTATAGCTGTTGAAACTGTCTTAGGGTGGGTGCTTTCTGGTCCTATCAACACATTGTCGTCAAAATCAGTCACAGTATTACAGTGTGATGATATTGGTGAGACTGTGAGAAGGTTTAGGAAACTAGAAGATGTCAAGCCAGCAACACTGTTGACAGAAGAAGAATCATTGTGTGAGAGCCATTTTGACATTAATTGCAGGAGAGACAGTACAGGAAGCTATGTTGTAAAGTTGCCATTCCGTAAGAGTAGTATGCAGTTGGGAGAGTCACGTAGTACAGCAGTAGCAAGACTTTGTCAAACAGAACATCAGCTGAAGCGTCAACCAGGAAAACAATAATTATATAGGGATTTCATGAAGGAATGTATGGAGTTGGGACCCATGGAGCAAATTCCTCCACATGAAATTAGTAAACCAGTTCATGAGACGTATTACATTCCGCATATGGCAGTGATGAAAGACAGCAGTGACACAACTAAACTTAGTCGTTTTTGATGCTTCGACAAAAACATTGTCTGGTGTTTCCTTCAATGATAAATTGATAGTAGGCCCAAAACTTCGGGAAAACATTATTTCATTGTTGATATGCTTCAGAGAACAAGCAATAGACCTGGTAGCAGATATTGCCAAGATGTATCGCCAGATTCACATGGATAGTGTAGACACAGATTTCCCACCAATTGTATAGTGACCATTACCAGAAGAATCTATCCAAGATTATAGACTACAGTAACTTATAGTGAGAGTTCTGCACCATACCTGGCAATTAAAAGCATTAGGCAACTTGATGTAGATGAGCAAGAATCGTTTCCAAAGGCCACTCCTGTAGTGTTAAAGAGATTTTTATATAAACAACATGTCAGGGGCAGACAGTGTTGCAGAAGCTATTGATCTACAAAAGAAGTTGACGAAGTTGTTCAAGAAAGGAGGTTTTGATTTACGACAGTGGTTGTCTAATGCTCCTGAAGTAGTGGAATCTGTGACACCTGAGTTGCAACAAGCAAAGTTACAGATAAAATGTGCTGATGATGCATTTGTGAGAACATTGGGAGTTGAATGGCATCCAGCAAGTGATACATTTGCAGTGTCTGTGGCACAAGTCACCCAGTATGATGTAATTACAAAACATACGTTATTGTCTGAGATTGCCAAAGTGTTTGACTCCATAGGATGGTTATCACCTGTAACTATCCGAGCAAAACTCCTACAGTAACTTTGGGAACGGCACTACATAATCACTTGCTATGGTGGGCTGGGCCTACATGTTACGGGATTTGGAATGGCCTAGTACCGCGGACACCACAATTGATCAATCCATGATTGAACGAGAATATAAGAGTGCAATAGTATTTACATGTACAATTGTTGAGTCTTTACTTCGGGAGAGATGGTCATCCCTAACCAAACTTCAGAGGATAACAGCATGGTGTTTAAGATACAGCAAGAACTGCATATTACCAAAGGATAAGAGGCTCATGTGTGAGTATGTAACAGCAAAAGAAGTTCAAAGTGCATTATTCCAATGGGTGAAATGTGTGCAGCACGACAACTTCAAGACCGAGATTCAGTGCCTTAATAACAGCAAGCCATTGCATGACACAAGCCACATAATCAGTCTTGACACCTTTCTTGGATGAAAATGGAATGCTTAGGGTGGACGGTTGCCTGAACAGAGTCAATATTCCAGGACTTCAAAAGCACCCTGCATTGCTACCTCATCACAGTAAACTTACGGAGCTGATAATATTGCACGAGCATCATGCAGGCCCTCAATTGGTGCAAGTTATCATTCAACAGAATTTTTGGATTCTTCGGGATAGGGACACTATTCAAAGGGTAATTAAGAGATGTGTAACGTGTCACCGTCAACAAGCAGTACCAGCAAAACAACTGATGGGATGTCTCCATGCTGCTCGAGTACGACCATCTCGTCCTTTCCTGCACTGTGGAATAGATTACGCAGGTCTTGTCACACTTCGAAATTGTAAGGGAAGGAGCAACATAACATTCAAAGGTTATGTTGCACTGTTTGTCAACTAAGGCAGTCCATTTAGAGTTGGTGAGTGACTTATCAACCCCTGCATTTAAGCGTTTCATTGCAAGTTGTGGCAGACCCAGTGGGATATATAGCGATTGTGGTACAAATTTTGTTGGCGCTGCCAGAGAACTTGCAAAACTGTTTGAACTGATCAAAACAAAGGTGCATCAACTAGCAGTTGGCAGATGTTTTGCTGCAAAAGGTATATCTTGGCATGAAACACCATTTACGGCCGAGTGGTAGGAGGCAGTACATTAAATTTTTAAGAAATGTACACAGTGTTGACAATGGTGGAAACATGTCTCAACTCAAGACATTTCACAGCTTTATCAAATGACCTCAATGATTTATCAGTGTTAACCCCAGGGCTTTCTTGATTGGAGAATGCCTTCTAGCCATCCCACAAGCTGGTGAAGAGAGAGAAAAAACCAACTATTTTGTAAGATGGCAATTGTTGGAGCGATTAGTTCAGCATTTTTGGCAGATATAGTCAATGGAATATCTCTCTCGACTCCAGAACCGTCCTAAATGGTGGTCTAAAGAGCCTAATTTACAGCCAGGAGACATGGTCATTGTCAACGACGAGAAGTTGCCGTGACAACAGTGGAAATTGGATCGTATCGTTTATACGTATCGTTTATACGTTTCCTGGGGAAGATGGACTGGTGCGCACAGTGAAGGTGAAAACGGCTACTGGAGATTTGAAAAGATTGATAACAAAATTAGTACCACTGCCTTTCCAAGCTAGAATTACTGATTCAGTTGGAAATGTTAGTACAATTGTAGTTTAGTTAGAATGAGATTAATTTGTATACACTTATCATGTGTTTTAATTGTGTGATGTGGTAGTTAATTGAAGTTGTTTTGTTTTGAGAAGCTACGTTTGTTTTTGTATACTGGAGTTATGGTGCAGTATGCCAATAAATCACGCAGCAACATCATTCCTTTCATTTCTTCACTCGCCATAACTTCCATTGTTGAAAAACCCATCCGCCTGCTAGACACCTATGACCCCTGCATCCCATAGGATTGCCACGGGAGTTTGATATTGGGTCGTCATAAGCATCCTATGACTGGGAGGAGGCGAAAGCCGCGCGCCTTCCAGATTTTCTTCATTACGCCCTCTGGAGACAGCATGATTACAATGTGCTCTTTCAGAGCGGTGTAGGATATTGTCTTGACTGGGAGAGGTGAAAAGGCATAGGGACGTGCTGAGGCGCACTTCTAGCGCTCCTCTACAAGTCCGCCCGCCCAGCGCCAACAATAGTTCCACCGCATTAGGCTTTACATGCCACAACAAGCGATCCTACGGGATATCATTTACCAATAATCAGCTAGCCTTACCCTTACATCTTCATCTGAGTCAGTCAGGCTATGACTAAGAGGTCAGGTAGGAAGTTGAGAGCCAGACAGCAGTTCGCTAAGTTGGTACAGAAGGCACTGGAGGTTAGGGATCCTGAGAGAGGTGTGTATTGGATCCAGAGGAAGGTCTCCGCCACCACTCGATGAGGCACACCGCTCAACGGCCACTCCCATGTTCGGCTGACATTACAGTCACCAGGTGGATCAGCCTTCCTTAGCACCCCCTCCTCAATACCTGTTTCCGTCTCAACCCCATCCTCGCCTTGAGGACCCCATCCGACGCAACTCCTAACCTCGGCACCTGTGTGCTCTTCTATCCGGGGAATCAGCACCCCATTGTTGCCACTTTCTCCCATTCACCTTCGGCTACACCTACTGTGGAAGCACAACATCCAGTGCAGCGCTAGTTTCCCTCGCTGTAATATCCCTTACAAGGTGGGGAGAGTCCGACCAGGAAGATAGCGGTTGACGCTTTGGGAGTGCATTCTGGGCTTAGCATGCTCCCCACCAAGACGCACCAACCTTTCGAGTAAGAAGGAAAATGATTAAAGACCAGGTTGAAAACATGAAGAGGTTAATGCCTGGTGGAAGGGGCTAAGTACCCGTATAATTCCTGGGTGTTATTAATACCCAAGAAGACTGGTGATGTGAAATTCTGTGTGGACGATCGCACCTTCAATGAGGTCATCCATAATGCAGTGCCACCAGCTGTCAACCTGGCACACACTCTAACTGACCTGTGATACGCTAATATTTGCTCTTCGTTAGACATGCATAGAAGGTACTAGCAAATACCAATGCATCCCGAATTCCAACCGTATACTGCTTTGACCATATCTCACAGTGAAACATCGCAGTTTTGAGTAATGCCATTCGGGCTGAAAAATGCCTTCCATAGGATGATGGCATTTAAGGTGTACGTAGGATACACAGGACAGTTCTGCTGTACCTAACTAAATGATACACTTATCTACTAGTCCTCTTGGGAGGAACACAAGCGGCATATGAGCATAGAATTGTAAAGACTGGAGATGCACGACCTCACAAGTAGACTAAGGTGTCACTTTGGAAAAATGGAAAAACTCGCATAAAATACCTTAGACACATTGTCACACCAGAAGGGAATGAAGTCAAGCCTAAGACTGTACGAGTAATTTTGGAGGCCAACCCAACCAGGAGTCGTGACTGTTCTTGGAATGTGCAACTGGCTGAGGGTATACATTCTGCATCTACCAGAGGCAGCAGCTCTCCTTTAAACACCTGTTTAAAAAAGGTGTCAAGTATCGCTGAGGGTAGAACACCAAGCGGCCCTGAGAGTATCAAGGCCAATTTTGGAGTGATAGGACCCCTGCACCGTCCAGTTTACTTGTGCCTTATCATATTATAGACTGATACCAGTGTAGTAGGAATGAGGGGAGTCCTATTCCAAGAAACGGCGGAGGGTATGCCAAAATAATAGGGTACACCAGTACAGCCCTGAATGGAACCGAAAGAAGAAGCAGAGTTGTAGCGTTGCAGGGTTATGTTTCATTTCGTATTTTGTTATGTAGGTCAATTTCAGACACAGATTATAATTTATGTGAATTTGGTAATACTTTAACTAAGTGATATTTTCTATTTAGTGGACTTGGTTTGGGAAACGGGAGGTAGAAAAATGCAGTCGCGAGTTGTAACTATGTAGAATGATCTAGAATTCAGTAACGGCTTTAATCAATAATGTTATGGTTAGTTGACCTTGGGCAGGGATAACCTTAGCTTTATTTGGTGTTCTGGTTTTTTTCAGGTTAATATTTGCGTTATTACAAGATTTTCTACGCAGTATTTTTTCATTGCTCTAGAGGGGCCAGTGGTATTGGAATCACATGACATCAGTCCGCCAATAGGAGCGTGGCCTAGGATGGCATGTGTAACCCCTTCTAGAGAGTTTTGTTTCGGCCATTTGCAGTAAGGCGACACGAACAAGGAGAACGGTCAATAGATTTTACACAAGTATATATTTGTTTTGGAGAGTAAATGTGCTATGGAATTGATATTATTTATGTAAACACGCTGATGGTAAAAAATTATTGTGTACTGGGGTTCTATTCCCAGCTACAGGTTTCAAAGGTTGACCCTGACCCAGACCCAAAAAAAATGACAAGAACTCCAGAGGAAAACACCAGATTATTATTGATTATAAAAGAGAAATACAAATATTTATGGCACAAAACATGACACATGCTCAATCTCGACTAAACGTCACCCAAAAAGGATGACCAAACAGTAAAACACGTAATCAAACGTTAAAGCAGCTAACAGAATTAAAAGGGAAAGGGGGCATTTAGAGGAAAACACCTGTGCTTCCTCGACATACCGTCGAACTGCGACAAAAGAGAAACAAATGTGAAACCACGCAACTTGTCGAAGTGTCTAGAAGAGGCCAACCGAGCTAATCAAAAAAACCAATACAACTTACCATTAATCAAATGACGGTCGATGGTAGGCAGAGAGAGCAGAGAATGAACGACCATGCAGGACGGCTGCCGGGAGCAGACTGCCCTCAAGGCACGGGGGGCCGGCCAGCTCAGCAAGTAAGGGCAGGAGAGGAAGAGTCGGGAGGAGGAGGAGAGACCCAAGCAATTCCGACGATAGACGAACATCACCGATGGCGGGAGGCAACGACAGGCGGGAAATACAAACAGAATAGTAAATTATCACTGTCATCATCAGACGCAACTCAAGTCCATGGCAATTCACACCGGGCTAACTCCTTCAAGGTAAGACCAGTCAACAGAAAAGAAGTGGTCACAATCGTTATGTTAAGAAGTTCATTAAACCATTTAAATCAAGTATATATATATATATATATACATATATATAAGTTCCTGATTGTTGGCTTCTATAAATTGGTGACCCCGACGTGATTGTAATTTAAAGACTTGAGTAAAATATTGTGAAAGGCTAATCAGGAAGTGTACGGCAATAGAACCAAACAACACAGGTGAGTATTAAACCACATATGATTTGATAATAGGTGCAGCTTAAATTGATAATCCACATAAAGTTCAAATCAAGGTAATCATTTCAATAATACATAAAAAGTACTATATATTAACAAACATGTCAAATGAGGATGAAAAAAACGAAGCTGCTAAGGAAGTGTCATGAGTGGCTGCAAAGATGCCTCTGTTTTGCAAAAAGAATGTTAACGTCTGGTTCCTTCAAGTAAAGTCTCAGTTTACAATTGTAAAAATTAACCAATGAGACTACTAAATACCACTATGTGTTAAGGTCCTTAGAAAGTGAGGTAGTTGAGCTAGTTTCAGACTTAATTTCCAAGCCATTATCTCAAATTCTATACACAGATTTGAAACAAAGGTTATTAACTAGGTTTGCAGAATCAGAACAGCAGAAAGCAAAGTGGTTTTTATGGAAACCGACCTAGGGGACAAAAACCTTCACATCTTTTGCTAGAAATGCACTATCTAGCTGGAGATAAAATTCAGGACGAGTTCTTAATGTAGCATTTGGCTACAGAAAGATAGCATATTTATTTTCTTTGTTTAAAACTTCATGTGTATATAATCATTTTATATATTTCTAGCTATTTGGATTGTCTTAATTCCAGATTTACATGCATTTGGTTGATTAATATTATTTTAGAGTTTAATTTTCTTTGGACTATTAGGATTAGTTATTATATGCCTCTACCTAGGTAACTAGATCAATTATTTTATTTATATATTTTTTTTTTAATTGCAGGAATCACATCCTATGATTTTAATTTTATTTAAATTTTTTTTTTAATTCAATGTATATTTTCCGTTTTTGTTTTAGGTTTGTATCCTCGTTTGGGAATCACAATTTATTATTATAATCTCATACCCAGACACCTGGATAAGCTATTAATTGTTGAATTGAGAAAAGCTGGAGTTTTTCTTTGAGGGTTTTTGAATAAGGAGATTCTTGGTTTAGCTTCGGAAGAAACATGATGCATCTTGCGCGATTACACTCCATGCTTTTAAAGCGAGCGCCGGCCTAGAGGTAGGACAGATTTTGTGAAACTAAGAGCAAGTTAAGATGATAGGAGGCCAAATAAGCATTTTTGAAGGGCTAATTTGTGCCTAATTTATCTTGGAGCGAACAAAGAAATGCGGCCGACGACGGGGACGCCAGGATATGACGCCATTGCCGAACTATGATTGTCTATTGGTATGACGTCTTGAATTAATGTTACCTGCAATGTTTCATGATTCGAAAATATTTTAATAGTATTTATTATTTTATTTGCTGCATCAGAACACTAAATTTTGATCAGAACGTCAGAAATTAATATCATAACTGTATACTACCATGTCTAGAAGTCGTGAGAATTTTAAGAACCTTTTATCTACCACTCAAAAGAGTTGCGAGTTAACCGTGGGCATAATTTATTTATTTCAAATAAGTTTATGTAAGCAGAGTAGGAATTAAACCAGTTAGAACAAATGCCAGCAAAGAATTTAACTTCAAAAGTAAATTTTCAAAGGCCTAAATTAATTTAACTAGCAATGATTATCTGGATTAATTTATTAATATTGAGGAATATATCCCTAATAAATTAGATGCTTGTAATGGATGTGTTTGGAATACTAGATTTGGTTCAACTTATTTCATTACCTTCAGTCATATGTGCAACACTATTATCAATAGCACTACATTAACATTTAGTGAATAAATGTCTCCAAGAGAGTTTTGCTTATGGCAAGGGTCAAGATGTTCTATGTTCAGGCATAGATCACAACACTGGTTACACATATAACAATATTTTCACACAAAGATTTGGCGCATCAAAGAGGGGCACAGAAAGGTAGACTTTACAGTTCTAAAAGATGTCTGATGAAAATATTAGGGAACCTCATTGGTTAAGGAATTCAATGAAGAGGAAAAATGATGTGATGATGAGGACGATTCTTTAAATGAACATGTGGACCATACCCTAGTAGAGAATGAAACAGACACTCTAGCGACAGATATCAATAACACTAATGTTTTGCCAGAGGGAAACATGGTCGGAGGGGCAGATCATAGGCTAGAAAATTACACAGTATCTGAAGTAGTAGAATATAACCCTAAAAACCCTAGTCAGGTTCCTCAAAACGACTGTCAGCAACTTCAGATAGTAGTTCAGGTTTAGACCTAGTAGCCTTGCTGCAACAGTTTCAGCTAATGTAAAAAAAAGTTATATCTCAGCAAAGACAGGATATTTCTCAACAGATTTCTCAGTTGCAGGCTGACAGCACCCAAAGAGAAGTTAGGTTAGAACAAAAAAAACTCTCAGCTAGAACACAAGGTGACCATACAGAGTGAGGAATTGATTAAGAGGTTTGACATAAAACTTGCTGACTTGGAAACTGAAACTGAAGGAAGGTTTCAGGAAATTAAAACAAGAGAGAAGGTACAAGATCACACTGACAGGTTAGATAACCGACTCACCAGAATAGAATATAATCCCACAGCTCCTACGGAACCAGTTAAGGGTGCTGTTCACATCAGTTTTCAAAGTCTTTATTTATTTTTATATTTGTACCAAATATTTTTTTCCTTACTTTTGACATAAATTGTGATTAAATTTTCCTCTTAGGAAACTTTCTTACCTCTCATAGTTTTTGCGTAATGAGTCGTAAACGTCACATTTTGCTCTTTACGGTTTTAAGTACGCCACTACAACCAACTGACGTACCAAACCGACAAAATTCACAATATATAACAATGTTGTAGGTTATGATTTGACATGTATAAAAACAAAAAATAAAATACTTTTGTATTTAATAAAAAATGCTGAATTTTGAAATTAAAATTAAAAAAATCAATATTTTTTATAAATACAAAAAATATATACATATATTTTTTTTTATTTATATATGTCAAATCATAGCCGACAATATTGCTGTAGGTGTGAATTTTTTCAGTTTGGTATGTCAGTTGGTTTTAGTGGCATACTTAAAACCATAAAGTCTAAATTTTGACGTTTATGACACATTACGCAAAAACTACGAGAGATACAAAAATGTCCTAAAAAGAAGATTTAATCACAATTTATGTATAACATAAGAAAAAAAAATATCTGGTACAAATATAAAAATAAAAAAAGACGACAACTGAGGTGAATTGCGCCCTTAAAAAAGAAATTCTGAGAGATGTTACTCTACAGTTAGAGACACTAGATAGACATCTAGATACTTAAGTACAGAATATCTCTAAATAGAGAGAAATTACGTCAGGAAAATTAGAAAATCAGCTTTAAAGTATCACTGATGAATTACAGTCGATTAAGCTAAACACTGAGTCTAGAGTAGTTTCTAACCTACAAGACACCGACGCTATAGGAAGTAAGGTTGAACAGCCTTCATGCTAACTACTTAGCTTGTCTCGTACTCATCAGACAACTCCTTTAATGATAAATCATTGTATTAAACATTGGGCTGAAGAGTTACCAAAGTTTGCCGGTAAATAACATGAGAACACAGTAAACTATTTAAGGAAGGTTGAAGAATATGCTAAATTGTTCAATTTGTCTGACAGCGAAATTTTAAGATGCATGGGTGTTAGTCTATCAGCTACAACATTTTATTGGTGGGAGGTAGCCAAGACTAAAATTAAAACATTCGAGACATTCAAAACCATGTTCTTGCAAAAATTCTCGAACACTAAGTTCAGACAGAGCTTAATACATAGTCAGGTAGTTTCCAAAATTTTCGATCCTAAGAAAGCAAAGTCCATTGAAGAGCATTTCAATAAAGTATACGAGAAAATCCGACACTTTATCATACCTATGACCAATGATGAATTTGTGGACTTAGTAGTGTCACAATTACCCCTTACTTACCAACGAGAGTTCACAAGTTGCACATTCGAAGACCATACTAAGTTTAGGTATCATTTGATTAAGGCAGACAAACTTGAGCAACAGTATAGATCCAGTATGCTTAGAGAGCATGATAAGCAAAACATAACTACCCTACACTTATGTATGTTCCGCATAATCTGAGGAACTACAATGATCAAAGTGCACCACAAAACTCACCTAAGTACAATCAACAAAACCATAGGGTACAAAACATACAATTCCAAAATTCCAAGGTCAAAGGTGGCATTATAGAAGTAGAAGTCGTGGTTACTACAAAAGAGGAAGGAGAGGCAGGAAGAGATTTGAACCATAAAGAAGAGGATCAACACCAAAGCCAGAAGGAGAGAGATAACAGCTACCAGGGTAAACCAGATATGAGAAAGAGAAGGAACAGCAATCGAGGTTCAGACTCTGAAGAAGAGAATAAGAGAGGAAAACCAGAAGAGCAGAAGAGTGCAGATCTGGGAACCTACCAATCAATCTTCCTACACAAATTTTACCAGTACCACGTACCTACCCACAAGTCCTAGTAACACAAACTCAATATCTTGTACAACAGAAATACCAAGTTCAGGAAGGATATTTTCAGAGGCAAGAACCACTCATTGCTGTATGATGCGGTAGGTCTGAGTAGCCCCGGGGTGGCCGAATTCACTGGCATACGAGAATTTTAGTACACAATTTCGCATTGCGCGGGGTACGAACACTGCCCATTTGGCTTCCGGTGCATGGCCCCGTGATTTTAACCGGTTGTCAATGACAAGCTAGCCTTCTACCATACCTGTGGCACACTCAGCAATTCTGCGCTGGGACTCTGAGAACAGCTGTTGTGCATGTAGCACATGTTGATAAACATCTTCCAGTGTGGTGTTTTCAGCTCCGGCAGTAATGACGTTACAGGTGGCTGTAGTGTCATTCGCGTAAGACTCTGGGTCCGTTGACGGCAGGAGCTCATCCCATTCATCCTCATAATGTGCCATTGTTGCGCCTGGGCGTGAGACAGTTCGTCTGCCAGCTGGTTATCTGTACCGGAAACATGATGTACCTCAAAGTCGTAGGTAAGCCTGTAGAAGTCATGCCCAGAGGGCTTCGCGCATTGAGTGCAGCCAGACGAGACATTTGTTATCTATCCTGAGTGTAAAACGCTGGTATTCTAAGAACGGTCAGTACCTTTTGACAGCCCATACTACTGCTAAACACTCTCTCTCATTAACGTCATACCTGCGCTCTGTCCGGCCAAACTTTGTACTACTGAAGTCTATTATTCTGTGTTCTTCCTCGCTGCCAAGTTGAAACAGGACAGCCCCTAATCCTTTCTTGCTAGTATCGTTTTGCAAATACAGATGCTGGCTTGGGTCATATCATGCAAGGGCTGGGCATTGTCGGAAGCGGTTCTTAATGTCCTCAAAACAATTATAGTGTTCCAGTGCCCACACAAACCGACGAGCGGGAGACAGAAGGTCCGTTAGAGATGCCGCGATGTCTGCAAACTTCCTTATGTACTCTCGTATCCAAATCACTAAGCCAAAAAACTTGCGTAATTGTTTACGTGTGCGGGGCACAGCGCACTCCATTATTAGTTTAAGCTGTTCATCAGTTGGTCGGTGACCATTCTCGTTTAACATACGACCTAAAATTTTAATTTCAGTTTACCCAATATGACATTTATTGTTTGCACATGACAGTTTATTAATTGCCAGCCATTCTAGCACCAATGAGAGGTGGTGTATGTGGTCCTCCCACGTCTCTGACCACACAATCATGTCGTCAAGATAAGCTAGGGTGAAATCGCCTATGTACTCGTCAAGCACGCAAACAATCATCACTTGAAATGTAGAAGGCGCACATTTCAACTCAAATGGCACGGCACAAAACTGAAAATGGCGGCCGTCAGGAACTGTGAAAGCGGTCTTGTACCAGTCTTCAGGCGACACTGGAACCTGCCAGCAGCCCGACCTCAAGTCTATAAATGTCATAATTTTGGCATAGCCAAGTGCACACAAGGAATCTTGTATGTTTATGTGTGGTGGTGCTGCACTGGATGTTATCTGGTAAATAGATCTGAAATTCACACAAAATCTCACAACCCATCTTTCTCAGGTGCTAGGGTAATGGCAGAGTTATAATTACTGTGAGTGGGCTCAGTAACACCTTTGGCCAACATCTCTTGAACCTGTTCCTTAATAATCCTACAATGGTGAGGTAGGTAGCTCCGTGGGGGTACATACACTGGCTGGTCATGTTCCAGAGGAATACAGTGCATGGTTACTTTAATGCGACGCAGCAGGTCTGCTGCGGCGAATACGTCACGCCGTTCGCTCAGTAAGCATTGTACAGTATCCCGAAATTCTGATGGAACATCATGGTCTAAGTCGTCCAACTTGATGTCCGGAGTTCGAGACTCGGGACGCGGGTCAAGGTTGTATACGGTGCGCCTCTTGCCCTTACCGAAATGAATACGTAATGCTGATGGTTCAACAACAGTGTTTTGTTCGGTGAGCCAGGGTACACATAGGATAGCATCTTCGCGCAAGTCTGCGGACACTAAAGCTGTTGTTGTGGTCTCAATACCACATATTCTGACTGTAATACCTGCTTCCTTCATGGTTTAACCTGAGTACTGAATAGTGGCTAATTGCACAATACCAGTAGATGGCAACAATTTGCTTACATCTGTGTAACACATGCATACAAAAATATGAGAGGCAGCTGTGTCGACGAGAGTTCGGCACGGCTTGCCAATAATAAGAACTGGAATTCTAACCATTATACTTGTATTGTTAAAATTTTGGTTCAGGATAATCTGTTGAATAGTTTGTCCATGTTGATTTTAACCGGTCGCTCTACCCCGACTGGCCATTTCCTAGAGGTGGGTTGCTGCCAAATCGAGGGGTAACACTCTCAACGTAGTTTCTGCATTCATGCCTCCAGTGGTAGTGCCCTCCTTCACAGAGGTTACACGGGGTTGGTGGCAGCTGACGTGGTGGGCGATCAGGATGGCGACATATACATGGGCCACTCTGGCCCGGAGCAAGCGGCGGGTTGTCAGCTGGACGACGATTGCCACGCTCTGGGTGGTACGAGGGGTTGCGCTCATTTTCACTCTCACCTTTTACGCAGGCGGCATTGTCAAGGGAGTCCCTCGTTACAGACATGGCGCAGTTGATTCCTGGAACGGTCCAGTTCCCCATGGTTGAGGTCCAGAATAATTATTGATCTCATGAAGTCATCAACGGAACTATGAATCAAAGGAGCCAGGGCCGCACAGAACTCTGGTCTCGCAGTAGATGCCACAATCTCTAACACTTCCCTTTCTGAAAGGTTTTGTTCAAAATTTGCAACACACTTATTTTACGTGTTGCGAATGCTAAGTCTCACCAGATGTCTGGTCCTCAAGAATAACATGGCTCCGAACCTGTAATGAGTAGTAAGTACTCACGAACCGGCACTGGAAAGCCAGAGTAAAGTCATCCCGTAGAAGCTAATAGCATGCCACCACTGACGTGCTTCGCCAATAAGCTGATTACCAACACAGTTTGGCCACTCCTCCTCGCACACTCCGTACCTGGTTAATTGGTTTATGCAGTTGTTTATGTATGCCTGGGGATCTTCACCAGCCAACCCAGAGAAAAATGGCAACGACTGGAACTTAGCTGGTGTGCTGCAGACTTATTCCACCCTGGTCGCAGGTGCTAAGCTAAAGAGAGGCGTGGATTACGCCAGAGGTGGGCGTGGCCACCCAGTGTTGACAGCTGGTGGGTGAGCCATATGCACGCACGAAAGCGCGGTAGACTTTAGGTTGTTTACAATCTCCGGGGTGCAAGATAGTTGAAGTGGAGGGTAGGTGAGGCAGTGTTTGCAGAGATATTGTTCTCCATGTTGTTTCCATCCCTCCAGGAGAGCGCGCTGTGTTGAGATGCGCATATTACAGCCACTGCAAGCGACGTCGTCGGTTCCGCCACATATACGATCGGTGGTCGTTTGGCAATCCTGTTGAAGTAACCAGTCCACGGTCACTGCAGATGGTCCTAAAGTGGGAAACACAAATTCTGTAGGCTTAACGAGTTTCATAGTACAGTGCGAACAGTGCCCAGCAATAGGGGAAAGTGAAGTTCATATCTTCCGAGCACTAACATAAGTGATGACTTGTAACAGGGTCGCGGTACCCTGGACCTTGACAGGTCTGACGCAATCGCTACACAATAGAGCAGATTTGCCCACGGAGATACCAGGTGGCTGATCCCCGATCAGCACTCGGTTTGTACATTCCAGCATCTCGCAGAGGCACAACATGAACGAGGGATTGGAACACTGGCAAACTTCTGTCAGGGCACAAAAGTCATTGGGTAGAAGTGCAGGGCATACACGCTGCTTGAACATTTTATTTGTATCCCATTTTCTGTCTGATAATTTACACATCCTTGGTCGTCGCGACACGAAAACCATGGGGTGGCAGCCTTCCCGATCAGCTTTGTTCTTCGCCGGGTCGAGGAACCTCACGGCAGTCACCCTTCACGTGCAGCACGGGAGGGGGTGGAGCGGGAGACAGTCCAAGTGAAGCTAGAACGCGCACATGCACACACAGATGCGGAGCAGATGTTTCACCCGGTTCCCCGTGGTTCGGCGGGGGGACGGGGGTAAAACCAGGGGGGTAAAACCAGGAAAGGTGAAACCAGAGGGATGCTGTGGTGGACGTGCTGTCCTGTTCGAGCTGTCGCGAGTACAGGACCTTCGCTCAGGAGGACAGCAGAGCAAACAGTCTAGAATAGGAACGTGGACGCTTGTTCACGTCAATACTGAAGGAAGATAAATTAAGAGTAATGTATTAATATAAATAATAAAAAATAATTATGTGAGAAATGATATTTTCAACAGGCCAACTTTTGAAAATAAAAAGATGAAATTAAAGTCCAGGGTAAGGAAATAAAAGTTTTTAAAGGGCAGGTAATAGAAAAGTAGCTTTCAATAAGTTGCACAGGTCCTACAGCAAATTTCTATAGGGCTCTACTAAATTAATAAACATGCATGAACTAAGGCATGTATTGTTAAGTTTCGGTGCTGCTAGTGGGATAGAAAATGTCAAGCTGCCATGGCCATGACAACAAAAGCACCAGAAAATCCATCCAAACAACATGCAGTAGTACTTGACCAGGTGTCTTCCTTAGCAAACAGACAGAAGCAGCACGAGCAAACGTCAGGCGATTTACATTTTCTGCTGTATAAAAGGTACCTTCACTCAAGGCTAGCCAACATAACACACATACTAATGCGGGCAGAGGGTAGTCCAGGGTAGATTCAGGAATACAGGAAATGTGCCCGACTCTTCCAGTACCTGTTTTGGAGTGGGTAGACGACCAGACGGCCTTTGAACCTGGCAAACCTGCCCTTCACTAATCAATCTGGACTCTGGAACCAGTGCTGCATGTTGTTCCAGCATGCAGGCAGCTGATTGTTGCACACTGTGGAACACTCTTAGTGACGCTGAGAGATGATCCCATTATTGCAAAATAAGACCTCTTGAAATTGAATGTCCGGTTTAATCATGGAAATACCCTTGAGCGGGTCACCACGTACAATGTCTAAATTTTGCCCGGCGTAAGCTGCTAAAAATGGCACAAGGCCAACAATGAATGTTAAAGAGTGGGAAATGTTACAATGGGACGTCTAAATGACTAACCCCGCGCGTGTCAATCTCTGAGGCCGAAAACAAGAAAAAGTTTGCAGAAACATTAAAACTATTGCACTCTACATGGTTAGGTAGAAAAGATTGAGTGGCCTCGGGGAGACGAGACCGCATAACACATGCTACTTAGTCTTTCAGTGACCAAGTGAAGACTACTGAACATGGCGCTTGGCGGGGGATGCTGCAGCGCGCGAATCCCCGCCAAACTTGGTGTAATGCTTTTACATGCTATCTTAAAACAAAACTATACACTGAAAAAAATATTGAAAATTAGCACAAATACATTAATAATATTTACACCCATATCTGCAAGTCTAAAGTAGTTAGGGGTGCTTTCTAAAATACGTCGTGAGATGAAAGCAATAATTAAAACCTCTGTAAAAGACATCAGAATAAATAACATAATATATAAAATGTAAACGCTCAAACCAAATCACAAGAAAATTACAAATAAATAACATACAAAAAGGACAATTAAAACATATTTTTGGCAAGCTTTTCACAGCGCCCTACTGCCCTAGTCATTTATGTTGTACATTCATGTAAAATATTTTAAACAAGTTCTGTAATACAAGTAACGTAAAATGTTCCGTGTAAAATCACTGCCTGTGTGTCTGTCGTTAGTTTAGCACAAATCACCCAGGACTCAAAACCGACGTCGTCACTTGCTGTCGGTACTATGTCAGGGCACGTAGCGCCCTGACGCTGCAAACATTTTTACACAGTCACTAGTAGCTCTAGTTAATTTTGAAAATACTACCAATTCGTTAGTGTGCCCTGCTTACAAAAGGGTAGCCTGAAACTGCTCATTTGAGGCTGGTAGTCCATCATCACAGCTTACGGGAACAGGAGTTTACCTGCTGTGTAGCGGAGACCAGTGTCTAGGTGGTTTTAGTCAGTGGGGAGGGAGGTCACATGACCAGGACATCGCTGCAATAGCTCATACGCTGGAGGCGGCAAAATGGGCATCCGCGGCACATGTCAATACACATACGGACGGCCACTCACACAAAAATCCACACATCAGCATACACACGTCTCGTACTGCACTCCACAGCCATCAGCACGACACAAAACAGAAAACATGACATTGTTCATAGTTCAAAACACAGTACATTTTCATAAATGTAAATGTTAGTATCAGCTTTATCATGCTAAGCAATAATGTTTAAAAAAGGGCAGGAAATGAAACTGGATTGAATAGTCATAAAGTTTTGAAGAAAATAAATAGGAGCATTTTTACACTATAATTTAAAATATTTAACTCAGTGCAGAGATACTTCAAATAAATAAACTAAGTAGCCTATTTCATAGACGTAAGTACAGTAATATAAACTAGAAAAGGGAAAGCCACATATAGTCTGTCTCGGGTAGCATATCCATACCTTGATATTTTTTTTCTGAGAAATCTGCCAGGCAGTTCCATTATTTGGAGCTTTAAACCCACCTGGTTTCCTGGAAAAGCACTGGCACTACAATCCTGTTTACAGACACACTTCTCAGAAGTGAACTGTCAAAATATGAAATTCTTACATGAGACCACAAGTTGCTGGTAAAAAGATGACAAAAGTGTAATTAGTTTTAAAACAAAAGAATACTTTCATTTGTTGTAAAAAAAACTGTAAAATATAATATGTTAACAAAAAAATATATGTAGTGTTGTAATGAACAACTTATGTATGTAGGTTAAAAATAATTAATTTATTAAGCAGGGTTTGTTTAACTGCATAACAAAAACCAGCCAATATCACTGTGGTGTTTTTGTATGCTTTATAGTAGGCCTAAATCATGAAACAAGAACCAAACAAATGTAAAAAAAAATATTAAGTAATAGGTAACATACAGTAACTTCCTTTATACCCATATCCAAAATTTGGAACATAACAGGCCTAGTTTGCAAACCAGCTGCTAATGAGATATGTTACATTTATTAGTAAATTAATTAACTGTTTATACCTGCTATATTTCAAAGTATATCCATCCCAAACCTTGTTACGCGCTTAAGAACATTTACAACATACTGTTGCGTGCCACGTACCTGGAGGCAGGTGGTCGGCGGCTGTTTCGTAACACTTTGCGGACTGGCCCTTGACTCATAGACTGGGCGGCTACGTGATGGAAGTCATGCCGAAGCTACGTCATAGATACCTGTCCCAACTGTGTCTTAACCCTACGAGGGTGGCCTACGTGACAAGTCACATCCGAAACATGATGAAATGTCTATGTTTAGACCCATGTAATTCGGGGAACCCCTGGAGTTTGGCTCGAGTATAAAAACGTAGAATTGGCACATTTGGGGCAGAGTTCACTATTGGTCGTGCTAGAGGAAGGTGCTATGCTTGTGGAGAGAGACTGGTGAAGACATCTTGGTGACGTCAGAGTCTACTGTGAGGCGGCAGTTGGCTACCTTCGAAGCAGTGTTGGGCGAACCAAGAGGACTGCTGCGGCGGGCTGACAAGCAAAGAAAAGGTGCGTGATGGGAGTCGAACCGAAGACCTCAAGAGTGAAGACAGAGGTGTACTTGGGGTGCTGCGCAGCACACGGCGATTCATCACTACTGCGGACTGTTAAGGTTGCACATTGTCACTATTTGAGACTGTTGAATGTATATATGACTGAATTTAATTGTGATTTATAGTGTTTAATTAATTGATGGTAGACATTTTTGTACTTTAATTGTCAAAGTTAATTAACGTGTTGGGGACACAGGAGTAATTGTGTGCATAACTAATTGTGTTGTGAAAGTTATAGTTGATTGCAGTTTTGTGTTTTTGTAAGTTTTGTGAGCTAATAAATCAATAACTTAATCCAAATCTTTTATTTCTAACTATACGACCTCTATCCCAAAAGAACTCATGGGAATTGCCCACATATAAAGTTTTTGCTCTAAACTTGTAACACTGGTGTCAGAAGTGGGATAGAGGCATAAAGTAAATTCAATAATTACTTCTGCAAATTAAATCATTGCACATAATTACTATTAAATTAAATTGAGCCACTTTATATATTTTGTGTTTAAATTTCAATTGTAAAGTGAATGATTATAAGAAGAATGTCAGCTGAAATAGAAGCACTAAAGGCCCTCATTGAGGGAATGAGTGGCCAATTAAGTGGCCAAATCAATTGTCAGAGATAGTGTAAATGAAAATGTTGATAAGAAAATTGAGAATGTTAGTAATCTTGTAGACAGTGTAAGTGAAAAGGTAAACAAAGTGAACGAAGTGGTGGACAGAAAAACAGAGGTGGACCATGTGAAAAATAGCATGCAGCAACAGATGGATGAGCTGTGGAGGGAGTATCAGGAACTTCTCCATGGTAAAGAAGGTGGCCATCTTGTTACCAGAGAAGACAAAGTCAGTGCTGAATCAATACCTGAAGGCAGCGAAGAGAGGACCACGAAGTTTGAACCAGGATGTAGGGTGATTCATAACCAGGCAGAAAATGGGATGCAACAAGTTTGTGCATCTAGTGTGATAGCATCGAATATTGGAAAGGGGATTTCTGTCAAGCCTGCTCCTTATGATGGCCAGACTCCATGACGAGAGTACCAAAACCAGTTCGAGATTGTGGCAACCATAAATGGCTGGTCTGACCAGCAACGTGCCTACTATCTTGCGGCGGTGCTGAGGGGACCTGCCCTCAGTACACTCCAGTCGCTTCCAGAACAACAACGTCTGGAATACTCCACATTAGTTACTGCACTGGAGCTGCGCTTCGGAGACAAGTACTTGTGACATGCCCACCATGCCCAACTAAGAAGCCGCACCCAGAGACCAGGAGAGCCACTGCAATAATTGTGGCAGGACATTGTGCAACTCGCCCATTTGTCACTCGAGGGATGTCCAGAACAGGCACGAGATATCATAGCTGTCGACTTCTTCGTTGATGCCATCGCCGATGTAGAGGTGCGCCACGCAGTTCGCCTAGCCGCCCAAGGACTATGCAGGATACCCTGGCTAGAGCACTGGAGGTCGATTCTGCAAGAGGGCCATCAACTCGGCATGCTGTGCGGGCAGTCACACTGTCAGGCGACGAGAGAGACAACAACCTAGAGAACACCCTGAAGAGAATGGAAACCACAATAAATGCAATTAAGAACAAATTCACTCCGATTACACCCCGCCCTCGATAACAGGGGCGACCAAGCTGTTGGGAATGTGGATGACCCGGACACCTCAGGGCCCAGTGTCCACGATGGTTACAGAAGAACAGAAGCCAAGAGCAGGATGAGGCTGCCCCATCCGGCCAGTCCTCGGGAAACATGTAAGCACCGGTCTTAAGGGGCAAAAGTCGGTCACTGCGGGAGATAAGGCCCCAGTATTTCTTCAAGTACACTCAGTGAAGCAAGACTTTGATGCAGTCCTAGTGGAGGGCAGTCTGGATAATGTTTATTGCAACATGGTTGTAGACACTGAAGCAAACATTACTGTTGTTAGACCGGACATCTTGGAGCCTTATCCCCAGCAGTCACGGGGCTATAAATACAGACAAAGCTTTCTGACGACAATGACAGGCGAGACCACACCAGTGAAGGGGAAAAAAAGGTACAGTTGAAGTTGGATGACCTCTGCATTGAACACGAAGTGTACATAGCCGACATTGATGACGAATGTTTATTGGGCCTAGATGTGTGGCGCAAGTTAGAGTGCTGTATAGATACTCGGTCGGGAGTACTAAGGACTGGTAACCGAGAACTGGTAATGATGCCACGAAGTGAACTATCTTCGGCAACCAGCTGCCAAGTTGTCTGTTGTGAGACAACTTTTCTGCTAGCATCCAGTGAGATTGTCATCACCGCTCAGTGCCGAGGCAATTTTGTGCAGCGTGTAGCTCTGGTCGAACATATGGGAAGAGGAAGCAGCTTACCTGATGAGGTGGTGGTAGCAAGAACATTGGTTTTGCCGAGTTCTGGGAATGTACCTGTTCAAATGGTTAACTTGTCGAACAGGGCCATCCAGCTTGAGGAGGGGGCTATAATAGGTGAGTGCAAACAAGTCGCCCAAATAACTACAACCGAAAAAGAAGCCATCAAGTCAGGCGACCTTAGCTGGACTATGCCCGAACCACTCAAGGAACTACTGACTACAACTGGAGAAAACCTGGACTGGAGACAAGAAAAGGCTGTTGCAGACCTTTTGAAGAAAAACAAGAAAACTTTTTCATGTGGGCCACTTGACCTTGGCAGAGCATCCGCTGCACAACATCACATTGATACAGGAGAAGCTAGGCCAATCAAGCAACCCCCAAGACGACTGCCTCTGGCCACACAAGAGACTGTGGATGGCATCTTGAAAGAAATGAAGGACTTGGATGTGATCGAGCCGTCGGTCAGCCCTTGGTCATCACCTGTTGTGCTAGTTAAGAAGAAAGATGGGTCCACAAGATTTTGCGTGGATTACCGCCGGCTGGATGATGTGACCAAAAAGGACTGCTACCCCCTCCCTCGGATTGATGACACACTGTACAGCTTGGCAGGGTCACAATGGTTCTCTACACTTGACATGAAGAGTGGCTACTGACAATGTGAGGTGGCGCAAGAGGACAGGGAGAAGACGGCCTTCTCTGTGCAAGGGAAATGAACTTGGCAGTTTAAAGTCATGCCGTTTGGGCTATGCAATGCCCCTGCTACCTTGGAACGACTAATAGAAAAGATCTTACCTCTTGATGTTTGCCAAGTTTACTTAGATGACAGGTAAAACATTTGAAGAACACCTTACCAGATTAGATTCAGTGTTCCAGAAAGTAGACTGCTATGCTGCAATTAGACCTCAAAAGATAGTGTGAATGAACAGAAACGTCTGACAGAAAAGTCACTTGCACACATAGTCGTAGATATGTGCATAAAATACCATCTAGATTTAGAAGTTAAATATGTGCCTGCATTGGTACAGATAACTGTGCATCAATGGCATCAGAACTTAAAGGGGATGTAATCAAAATAATGAAGATTGCACAAACTGCCAGACGTTGCCCATGAATGAATTACAATTTAAACAATTAATTGAAGAAGTCAATGTGATGGGATGCAGAAATTCAGTTTCAAAAATGAAAGAAGTCACAGCATTTTCAAATTCTTCTGCCAAAATTACCTAATTCTGTGTTTCGAGCTTTGCTCGGTCGAGCTTTCAGTGGCCTCTGTAAAACCCGCTGGAAAGAAAAGCATGATGGAACCATTAATTTTTGCTGTTGCTTTCCAAAAATTTGTGAATGTTTGAAGAACATTTCCGAGTGGAAAATGTGCCCATAAACAGCTTAGAAACTTATTGTGTATTTAAAGCATTGAATGACAGTGAGTTCATTGTTTCTGCTTTTGCAATGAGTGATGTTCTTATAACAACACTTCATCTGAGCCGGGTAAGTACTACAGTTACCAACTCTGGATTTGGCTCAGGCATCCAGTTCAGTTAAGAATGTCTTAACTATTCTCAAAAAAAGAGAAACAAAGTTGACAGCACCTTCCACAGTATTTTTGTTAAAGTAGAATCTGTTGTTAAGGAAATGGATTTAGACATTATCTGGCCCAGAACTTCCACTAAAAGGCAAGAGCACAGAAATATCCATCCTTCAAACACACCCTAAGAGTACTCCAGACGAACTCTGTATGTTCCCCGTTTGGACGAAATTGTGACAGAATTAAGGTACAGACTGTCGGAAGATGTAATGGAGTCGTTCCATCTACATCACATAACTCCACTTGCCATGTATTTATATGACTCCGATGAATATGTTGGTAAATTAATGTCAGAGAATGTTGGTAGAATAGGCAAATCATATCGGGAAGTAATTGGGGAAGTGGGTGCATATGGCCTTTGCAACTGAGTACAAACTATGGCAAGAACACTGAGGTACAGCCAATAAATTGAACAAAACAATACCTCAGACGGTTCTATACATGATTAATGACAGTAATAAGGATCTATTTCCAAACATCCATATCTTTTGCTGCTTCTTGCATCTTTGCCAATCAGCGTCGCGACTGAAGAACGCTTCTTCTCTTCTCTACAGCGGCTCAAGACATGGCTTAGAAGTCGGAAGGGAGAAGAATATTTGAATGGCCTTGGACTTCTCCTCATCCACAGAGACATTGAAGTAAATATAGACTCAATAATAAGTCATTTTGCAAAGAAAAAAAGACTGAAGAATTAATGATGATGTGTAAACTTTGTAAAAATTCATTTGTAAAATATTTTAGTTTAGATTTTTACTCATCGCATTCGTCACCAATGCTAGGATCTTTCAGGCATTTAACTGCTGTTCATTATCATATAACACAATTGCACAGTACGGTAGTTGTTAAATTCAAAACGAATGACGTCTTTATTTAAACAAAAATACTTGCAAACTAATGTTCAGTTTAAACTCTCAAAAATCAGCAGAAGGCAGAGGCATAAGCCAGGCAGGGGGAATATCAGGATAGATCTCCTCCCCAGCAAAATTCTGAGGAAACCGTAAAATTTTCCAGTATAGTACTAAATTTCTGAAAAAAAAAAAAATATATATATATATATATATATATATATATATATATATATATATATATATATATATATATATATATATATATATATATATATATAAATTATGTAGTCGCGTACCAGAAAAACTGCATAAATAGCACCATTTTGCAACCTACAAATCCTAATTTTTTCGGGGGAGGGCCCACGGACCACCAGCTTTATTAGAGGGAATGGGTGTGAACTGGACAGGTTGTCCAGCTCTACGAGCATTTGTGAGGAGGTGAAATATAACGCTAAGGATAAAGACTAGGCGTGCCTAGAATAAGACCAGCAGTGCTTAACAGAAGAATCTCTGTTTAAAACGTACGCCGTGAGTGAGTGCTCCCGTGAACTGTGGTGTCTCCCCCCCCCCCCTCTCCCCCACTGCTTGGAGACTTGAACTTCGTCGATCTTCAGCCTACGTCTGCCCTTTCCGTGCCTCCCCTCTTCCCGGCCGTCTGCCGGGTCGAGTGTGCTTGCTCAAAACAGTCGTCACTAGTGCTCCGTACGATGAGTTGCTCCGGTCTACTCGTGGCCGACATGGCACCTATGTTTCAGCTGTTTGTTCTTGGTAAGTTATAGTTTCATTTGTTTTAATTTGTGCCCGCTTCTTAAGCAGACACCGTATACACAGGCTGCCAATCTTAGTCGAGTTGTATCAGACTAAGGCACACAGCTGCCTTTACACTCCCTCCCATGAGTTAACACTCAACATCACTAATTCACAACAGCTACAAGGTTCAAAACCAACTAGTAAAGCAAAGGCAAGATCTTAATAGCAGAGAATGTATTACAATATCAAAAGCAGGTACACAGAGTAGTTACAATCAATATGGCGACAATGTCAAGCTGGGCATGACCCAAGAACAATAAGCAAAGCTGTTATCAAATCACGAAACTAAATTAGAACAAAGATTACTTAAGTACGTGCATGAGCTAAGATACCAGCTCTTCATTACCAAATTAATATAAGCAGGGAAACACATCCCGCTTGTGCAAAGCTCGCGCTCGCGACGACACTGATTACCGAACTCAACGGAAGAACAAACAGAAGCAAACTGAACAAGAATAGAAAACTATAAGCAAGAAATGAAACAAGAAAACTATAAACTTACCAAGTACATGTCAGGGAGTGTCGCCGCGGTCGCGAGCCCACACAACTACCCTCAAACCGAGCCAGGAGGAGACTAACTGTCCAGCGCACACGCTCCAGCCAACTCAACTGGCAAGGTGGGGAAGGGAGAGGGGAGGAAAGAGGGAGCACACGAGCATTGCTGACTAAGGCCGAGTGGACCCAAAGGCATCCAAACGGCGATCACAACAAACACTGCTTCGGGGCACTCAAGTTTTCGTCTAGCACGTAGGATCGTTTATCCACAAATTGCAATCAATGCACCATAATGTAGATCTTCTTCATTTCCAGGCTTGGGAGTCGCAGACTCCCAATACAAATTCATTGTCTGCCAACGCAATATATTACGGCCTGCGATGTGTGAACCATGAAGGGATCTTTTTGACGTTTTTATAGATTCATTTAGGTGAACAAGCCGGTAGTGTGATGGCGCACGTTATTCTATCGGCGGCATGCTACGAGGCGTTTAAGACGCAGTTGTTAGAGAGTGTCGGCGAACCGTCAGGGTGGTCGGGGGCAAAGCTGCGATACATCGACAGATTCGAAAGACCTGACGAATCAGTGTCCATCAGCGATATTTTGAACTGCGCCCGAGCAATGAATTTAAAACGGCCGGTGCCTAAACTGGTGCTGGGAATTGTGGACCGTTAGTCACCAGGTGCTCACACACATCGCTTCATGTGATCAACTCCCACGGACGTAGAAGGCCTGTGTCAGTTGCCCCTTGAAGTCGACAGTCAGATGGCCTTGGAGGCGGAATTTTACCGTCAGGCAATGGTGGATTCTGGACCTTCTGCTGTGGCACATGTCGACCATGCCCATGCTGTTGTAGCCTCAGCCGATCGGGAGCCAGGGGATGTTGCGTGCGGGCGATTAGATCATGCACGAGGCAATGCCTTGGTACAGACCGCAGTTCCGACGCCGTTATTTTGAGCGGCAATCAGAGGGAAGCTTCAAATAGTCTACAGAGTCTTTTCCGGCCAGCAATATGATTACTGACCGAGTAAGATCCCAGCGCCCCATTACATCGAGGTGCCCTACTTGCTGTGAGTGCGGTCATGTTCTGGCTGACTGTCGACTACCTCGTGTAAGGCTCGAGTCGTGGGCGTGTTTATGTTGTGGTAGGAGAGGACACACTAGGTCACAGTGTTCTGGAAACTAAGCAATGCTGCCCCTCCGTGCGTCGAGCATACGCGGCGTGATGTTTCCTCTGACGCGTCGTGATTCTTTAGTCTCTATGTGGTTGTACAGGTTTTCATGTACCGCCCTGTTAGACACTGGGGCCTCTCACTGTATTGTTCGCGAAAAATTTTGGGCACTTTTGTTGCGCAAGGATCCGTGGATAGTTTCCTGACTGGATGACCGGGTAGCACAACAAGTGTGCGTGGCGACAGGCCAAGTTGTGGAATGTCATCGTTCTGTGTTTTTACATTTCAAGGTCAACCAGGTTTCTTGGACGCATCGGTTCTGGCTAGTTCCAGGCTTAGTTGCAGATGTGGTGTTAGGGGATGATTTTTTGTTTTGCGCACGTGGCATGATAGATGTCCATGGTCGGCAGTTGGTTTTTAAGTTTGCTCCAGATACTCCGTGCCCCTTGCATCCTTTGGCTACGCCAGTTTCAGCCTTGCTAGGCAGTTTGGCCATGACTAGTTCTGCGCAATATAACGATCTTGATTGGGTTCTGCACGAATATTCTGACATGATCACGACACGTATGGGTCAGTGTGATGTCCTGCAGTACAAATTTTCAGTTGTGGATGAAGTTCCCGTTTGCGTCCCATTCTATATGTATAGCCCTCCTAAGTTGGCAATTATGCGGAACATCGTGGACAAGATGTTGCGCGAAGGAGTAATATCACCTTCAACTTCGGACTATGCTAGTCCGGCGTTTTTGGTAAAGAAGAAGGGCGGCGGTTACCGGTTCGTAACCCACATGTCTAAAGTAAATGCTAAAATTTTTCTGAACCCTTTCCCTGCGCCCACTGTCGACGCTGCCCTCCAGCATTTAGGGAAAGCTTGCGTGTATTTGGTCATTGACTTGAATGCCAGCTTCCACCAATGCCTGTTGCACCCGACTGCCGGAAGTATACAGCATTTTGTACGCCGTGGGAGCAAAGTTCTGGGTGCAAGCATTGTCTAGGGTCCTAGACCACGTCCTCGCAGATTTAAAGTTCCAGTTACATAGACGATATCATTGTTTATAGTGCCAACATGACTGAGTACTTGGGTCACTTGCACCTGGTCCTTGAACGTTTGCGCGGCGCTGGGCTCACTGTCAATCCAGCCAAGGTCACCTGGGCTGCATCGTCCGTAAATTTCTTAGGATACATCGTGTCCGAGGGCAGGTTGTTGATGGATTCGGAGCGTGTTCGCCCAGTAGTTGAGTTTCCTAGGCAAAGAGTGTGCGTGGTGTGTCACGGTTCTTGGGTCTGTTGGGTTACTATTCTAGTTTCGTTCCCCATTTTTCTGAGTTAGCTGCGCCATTGATACTTTTGAAGCGCAAAAAAGTTGACTTTGTCTGGGGAGACGAACAGCAGACAAGCTTTGAAAAGCTTAAGGTTGCCTTAGCTAATGCCCCTGCCCTGTACATGGCCGATTTCGATCTGCGCTTCGTTTTGCACATAGACGTTTCTAGTTTAGCCCTAGGTGCGTCGTTGAGTCAATGGCAGCATGGGACGCTGTGCCCCGTTGATTTTGCCAGTCGCACACTTTCAGATGGCGAGTGACGTCTCAGCTCCTTTGAAAAGGAGACTCTGGCGTGCGTGTGGGGTACTGCCAAATTTGATACTTTCCTTAGCTGTGTTGAGTTTTACTTGTGCACCGACAACCAGGCAGTTTCATGGTTGCTGAGTCACTCAAACAATTTCGGTAAGTTAGGGAGATGGGCTTTTCGACTAATGAGATTTCGGTTTGTCATTCAGCATGTGCCCGGTTCGAGCAACGCAGCTGCAGAAGCGTTATCTCCATGTTTGATCAGGACGACTACGAAGTTGAGCCTTCGGGCTATTCTTCCTCAGCCATGCTGAGCGCGGCTTTCACTACCAGTGAAGGTTTCTATGTGCGATTATGCGATGTGCAGGCCAACGATCCTGATTGTCAAAGACTTATTCTGGACGTGCAGCGCGGTGAGGATGTGCCATATGTCATCAATGACAGTCTGTTACACCACGTGGGGCGACGTGGGCGGGTGAAGCACTTGTTTGTCCCCGAACTATGTAGGGCTAAACTTTTGTTGTATTTTCACGACTCGCTCTTCGGAAGACATTTGGGCCGGCAAGGCACATTGAAGAAATTGTGCTGCCGTTTCTACTGGCCTTCAGTGGCCAAGGATGTCCGGGAATATGTGCATAGGTGCGATTTGTGTATGCGCGCTAAACCAGCGCAGAATTCAAAGGTCGGGTTGTATACAGTCGAAAAGGTGCCATATAGTTGGGAGGTTATCCATTGTGACGTGTTCGGGCCTCTGATTCGGTCCACCAAGGGATATATGTACGTTTTGATCTTGCTGGATATGTTTTCCAGTTTCGTCGTTCTCATCGCTTTGAGACCTGTTAAGAGCCGCGAGATAGTGTGAGCGTTGTCCGACTGTGTGTGGTCTGTGTTTGGCCCGCCAGTCAGCTTGGTAACGGACAACGCCACCTACTTCATGTCAGTCGAGTTTCGGGATATGTGCTTCAGGTGGGGTATGTCCCGTTTCACCTCGAGTCCGTACTTTCCGTGCGGGAACAGGGTTGAGCGGTTCAACCGCAGGTTGAAGTGCACTCTCTCGGCGCTGTACCACCCGCAGCAGGCTCATTGGGATGAGGACTTCGATCTGATTAACTTAGGATTTAATTCGGGAGTTCATGGTGTCACAGGCCAGTCCCCAGCCCAAATTGTTTTGGATCGAGATGTCCTACACCCGTTGCTCAATGTGTGGGGCATCTGGAGTCCCGCCGCTCCTTTGTCTGATTCAGACCGAGAACTGTTGGCTGCCAATGTGTTGGCATGCCTATAGGATGAGCGGGGTCGCTTGCAGGAGCACTATAATGCCGGCAGGGTAGCCTCCGATTACCAGGTTGGGCAGTCCGTGTACTGTAGGTCGTTTACTCTCCCGTCTCGTGCTGACAATCGGGGAAGTAAACTCTCGTTGCGCTTCGCCGGGCCGTTTGATATAGTTAAACTTCTGGGGCCTAACACTGTCCTGCTTGCAGATCCTCTTTCCGGATGTGTAGTCCGCAAGGCTATTGTGTCCCATTTGAAACTAGCTGTAAGAGAAGATGATGACAGTGACTAATTGTTTTCTTAAGTCCTGTTGCAGACTGTTGGTCGGCATGTGAAGAGATTGGCCATCCTGTTAGTCTATTTCTACGAAGAGTGCGTCATGGGTCGACGTTCAGCAATCCTTTAAGGCCTAGGTTAAGAGGGTTGACATATAATATCCTTGATTTTGCATGCCATATATATATATATATATATATATATATGTATATAACATTTATCCTCACATTGTGGCACTGATTGTATTAATCTTGTGTAATCAGATGTGTACTGAGGACATACTTGGGTCTAATGTATTTTATATTATTTATTCATGTATTCTTTTACCACCTCTGTCAATAGGGATTTTTTTATACTTGGCATGTTAATTATTGTAACAGTGCGTGATGCTAGTTAGCCAATAATATGGGTACGATTATGTGTATATTCATGATATTCAACTATTTATTGTTTGTTTGTAAACTCAATCTAACAGGTTATTTTGTGTATGCTGCTGGGTCAATGGATTTATTTTGGTACTATAATATTTTGATAATGTTACATGTTCTGTCGTCTGAGTCGAGCATCCCTTCCTTTCCTGTGGCACGCGGCAGCTGAAGTTGCCTCCGTCTTGACCAGCTGAAGCAGATAGGGGTTCTATGATTCGGGAGCCTCCCCGGCAGCGCGCACCCGGAGGGTTATACCCGGGTTATCACCTCAGCTACCCAGTCATTGTGGCACTGTGGTTCCACTGTCCCCTTGGACCAGCTTCACCAAGGCTGTTGGCATGGCTTGAAGCCTATAAGGCTGATAGCTCGGTAAACAGCGGGGGAGTTGAACTGTCCAGTTCTACGAGCATTTATCAGGAGGTGAAATATCACGCTAAGGATAAAGACTAGGAGCACCTAGAACAAGACTAGCAGTGCTTAACAGAGGAATCTTTGTTTAAACATGCACAGTGAGTGACTGCTCCCGTGAACTGTGTTGTCCCCCCCATCCCTATACCCATGTTTGGAGACTTGAACTTAGTAGACCTTCGCCTCTGTTGGCCGTTTCCGTACCTCCCCTCTCTTCCTCCCCTCTTCCCGGCCGTCTGCCGGGTCGAGTGTGCTTGCTCGAGTCAGTCGTTACTCGTGCTCCGTCCAATGTATTGCTCCGGTCTTCTCGTGGCCGACATGGCACCTATGTTTCAGCTGTTTGTTCTTGGTAAGTTATAGTTTCATTTGTTTTAATTTATTCCGCGGTTTATTTCTTGCTCTCCATACGTTACTTCTGCTTGCTCAATGCCACTTCGGCCGCAAGGGGATAGTTTCCCTTTTGAACCTATGCCATTCGACTCAACAACTGTATTGGATTATTGATGAATGTCAAATGAACGTTTATGTATTTAACGCTGTTGTGCATCATAACATCATAATTTGTACTTGTGAGTCTGTAAGTATTATAGGTCATTCGGGATAAAGTGAGCACTAAAAATTTAACATTTGAAAAATATCACTAGCCGTTACTGCATACAATTCAACATTTACTATAGTTGCCTTACCGCTTGTATGGTTGGCAGCGAAATTACGCAATATAGTTCCGTGTGTTTTCCTATTTAAATACAGCAATACTGAAACAAAGTCAACCGAATTCGACATAATTTTATTTCATATATTTAATAAACTTATTTTTACTAAACTGTATCTATTCATACTGGCTATACAATTTATCTTACACGCGCAAACATCAAGTGACGTGTCCAGAGAGGTTAGACACGTCCCGTCGTTAGCCGTTACGTGCGGAAAGATACAAATTGACTGAAAATAGAACTTGAGCAGGGCTTTCTTCAGTGCTCACTTTATTCCGAACCGCCTATACTAATAAATGTACCTGAATTTGAGAATGTCGTTCCGTACTAATTATTAGTGGTTTCGTTGCCCGGTCCTACAAACAGTGGCGTTGCCAGAATTTGTGCAGTGGGGGGAGGTAAGGATAATTGGCCCTGACGGGCGTGTCGCAGTTGACGTGCCCGTATGATACTGGCATGATGCAGCACTTGTGTTGTTCGTTATTTATAATTGAGCGCTGTGCGTCAGAATGAGACGGGCTCAGGTGAATAGCTATATGTCGATAGCCCCCTCCCTGACAGTATGCGTCTGGACCCGCGTCTGAGTGAGACTCAATGGCCTGTAACTGCTTGGCTTCCCTCTATCCTCACCCTGCTTATGCACTAGGGTCACCAACGCCTTCTTCCATCCTTGCGGTAACCAGCAACCTACAACACTTCCAGATAAATGACCAACTCCTTCCCCCCAAACTTGAGTGCACCATTTCCTATACCATCTGGCCCCACTGCCTTATTGCTCCTCAATTTATTAGCCACCCTTTTACTCAGAACATGTTATTAACCCCCTTGACACCTATAGATGATCTACTCCAGCTATTGTTTGCCTCATACACTGACATGTATTGTGCCTGCAACAGTTCAGCCTTTTCCATGTCATTTGCAACAGACCTGTCTGTTCCTCTCAAAGTTGGTATACACTCCACTTCTCACCTTTTTAAGCTACCAAAATAATTTTCCCCATTCCTTGCCCCTCCCTTCCTCCATCATACTCTCTAAATACCCATTCCTAGCCTGCTTGATCTGACTTTCAAACTCTCTTCATAACTGTTTCTTGGATTCCCTGGTCCCTTGAATTCCATTTCATCTCTACCTAGCTTGTAGCTGCCTGCCTTCTTTCTTCAACTTTATACTCTCATTTCCATAGTAAGACCGACCTTCTCTCACTCTATAACATTCCTGGGTGTCAAATTTCTCCAGTATGTAATGTATTATTCTTTTAAATCCTATCCATTAGTCATCTACTCTGGTTTCTCCAACCCAACGTACAAAATTTTCCCTTAGAAACATTTCCGCTCCCACGCAGTTGCCGCATCCATACTGCCAAACAACCCTCTATTTAAATAGCTCCATCTAGAGTTTACCCAGCTTAATTTCCACAACAGGGATGTCATAATCACTAATTCCCTCCAAGATCACCACACTAACTAACACATTCCTTGGCCTGACCAATACAACATCCAGCACAGACCCTTCACCACTCTCACTCCTTCTTGTAGGAGTATCCACCACCTGCACTAATCCTTTATTAATTAAAACTGAAGCCATACTCTGCATCTTATTGTTCATTCCCTCTACTCCTTCCTTCCACTGAACACCTAGCATATTCAGATCACCTGCTACTACAACCCACTGCATATCCCTCAGCCTGTCTATTCTTTCCTTGACCACCTCAATAGTCTG
This sequence comes from Medauroidea extradentata, assembly GCA_003012365.1. Classification (NCBI taxonomy): domain Eukaryota; kingdom Metazoa; phylum Arthropoda; class Insecta; order Phasmatodea; family Phasmatidae; genus Medauroidea; species Medauroidea extradentata. The sequence goes on from PNEQ01000835.1 coordinate 66,382, forward strand.
CCATTCCTGCCCTGGTGGCCTGTACACTGTCAGTATTGTTACATTCCTGCCACACCCACTTACTTTGACTTCCATAATCTCTTCCTCTTCACTAATCCAATTCTACACAAACTTTTAGTCACTCCCTTAAACACACCATTATTCCTCCCCCTCTCCCATTCCTGTCTCTTCTGAAGATAGTAAACTTATCTTGCCTACATTCACTGTCTAGAAACTCCTCACTAAGCCATGTCTCCACTGCCACGACAACATCCCCTCAATACCCTTCTACCCTACCCCAGAAATTTTTCAGCTTGCTGCAAACACTCCTACAATTTACAGCAATTATCTTTATTCCATCATCATGAACTACCATTTCATCTAACCTGCCCCCTACTAAACCCTCAACCCCTTCTCTGATACCACGATCATCAATCAGCTTTTCAGGAACCTTGTCACTCCCTATTTGGTATTTATTTAGCCTCTCGCTACTCCATGGAGCAAGGTGGCAAAATATGCTAGGGAATTCTGTATGGGATTATAATTAAATTATTTAATAATAAAAATTGCAATTTGTGTCTGGTTCCATACCTTTCTTTATCCATCGTCCCCTCAGGGAGAAATTAACTGATTACTTCTCTTATTAACGAAAACGAATACACGCAAAATAATTGCATTGCAAAAAAATATTAAAAATTAACATTTACTTCATTTTTCTACAAACACATTTACACTGTACTGCTTTTATAACAAAATTCACTAACAACGTACGCCTAAGTACTGACAATATAAAACATATTTCGCTTTTTATAAACTTTATTCCCTATCTCTATTACTCCTACCACGACCGTGGCTATCAAGTTCTGAACTTCGGAAGTTAACGTTGTTAACAAGCAAGCACACGTTTGTTTTGATACTGCAGTGTCGCCAACTATAAACTGTAGACGATGACATTTCTCACGACTTTCGGACCTCTCCAATCCAATATTTGGTAATTTGGTATTCTTGTTTTGGTATTGAAGGATGTGGCCATGTGTTCTGCCGGTAGAATTCGAAAACTGAAACAGTCGGTGGTAGATAAAATAGCAGCCGGAGAAGTAATACAACGTCCTGCAAATGCTATTAAAGAATTGATAGAAAATAGGTAAGTTTAAGTTTTTTTTATTTAGGCTGTGTCTCAAATAGCCCAGAGAGCACTCTCTCGCACCCTCTTGACTTCACAGAGTGTACTCTCTGCTGTCCCAAATTCGAGGGAGAGTGGGCGAAAGGGAGAGTGAGCCAGAGTGAGCGATGATGCTACCTCGTCCGCTCAGCGGGAAGACATCTTTGTTTTCCTTCAAATTCAAACCATAACCTAAAAGTGGAACTAGAAAACATTTACTGTGAGTTTTCTGCACTCATTTATTTTCTCAGCTTTCCTTTTATCACGCTAGGTTGCAGTACTTTGAAGGTGCATCCGAGGGTGGCTGTCTCAATTTAAATGAAGAGTAAACCAGAGTGGGCGAGAGTGAGAGTGAACACACTCTAAAGCGTGTAGCCAGGAACACGAGGCTCGATGGGTCGTGGTCTGTTTGTGCCGGCGTGCCCCTCTCTCACCTGGCGAGTCGAAACAGCTGCAGATCGGAAAACACAGGGAGGATCTGGAGAAAACTACACCTTACATGGACACTTATGGGGCGGTCCACACCTCCATACCCTAGGGCTTTAAGCGAACCAGTTCCAAATGATGAAACAAAGTAAAACACTGGGCCGGAGAGTTGCACACGCGCGTTACGTCTCTCACTGGACGAATCAGAGACCCGAAGCACACCACGTCTCTCTCGTTCTCTCCGTCGCGGCCGCTGCTTCCAGACTGCCTTATTCATGAGCTGGTAGAGGGAGGGGGCGGCGAAGCCAGGTGTCCTGCACTGGCAGATGGCCGGGATGGCAGGTGTCACACGTTGGTGTCAAGTTCACATATGCCCTGCCACTGTCACTGATCTGTCACACACACTCAAGTATCGCACATCTAACCATTACCAACCAGCGCACACCTGCCACTGACACGTCTGCGAACACCTGCCGCGACCAGGTACAACTCCACCTGGCCTGTGTCCTGGTACGACGACAGTGTAAAGCAAAAAAATACAATTGCAAACAATGCAAACACTATAAGAGAAAATTACAAGTTTTCATTATAACAATTCTCAAGATACAATATAGTCACTCACAAACATAATACAAGAAATGCTCATAAACTTAAGGCCAGCCCCTGGCACAATTGAATATGTCCCCTGTCCTCGGACGTCCTCTGTCGTCCTCTGTCCTCACCCAGAAAATGATGCGGGTACAAACAATGCTGGCACAATTGGCTAGCAGGAATATGTCCCCACACGTATGTTCCGAAAACTGCCAATAGATAGGGTGAATATCAAAAATCACTACTCAATATGTACTAGCCAAACCATTGATTTTATACGTATAGTTTTTTTTTTTTTTTTTTTTTTTTTTTTTATTATTAATGAAAAGTGTTAGAGATGTTAGAAGTAATTGTATGTAAAGAAAATTATAATTTACTAATTTTAAAAATTTATCTTTTTTTTTTTTTTTGGTTAGTTTGTTACTTTTGTTTTAAGTTAAGTTATTTTACTGTTAAGTTTTAAATTGTTTGTTAATTAACGAAAAATGGACTACTGAATGGTAAAATAACTGAACCTAACCTAAACCAACATAAATTAACCTACCCTAACCTAACGAATGTAACCTAAAGTATTGAAAAACAGAAAATTTCGAAGTTAGAAATCTACAATTATATTTGCGTACGACTACTTCTGACGTCTATAGCAACATTCTCGTTAATAAACTACACACACTAAAATAAATAGGTAGTTCGGCTGGTACATGATGAATAGTGATTATTGATATATACAGTGGCATTTAATTTTTATGTTGATATGTACCATGACATTTAATTTTTGTGTAGACATTAACCATGGCATTTAAATGTTATGTTTGCCTTACCGCAGTAAGATGTTTAAATATAATTTTTGTGCACATTTTCTGGTTGTTATTCTTTTTCTTCTTTTTGAAACAGCTCAGGGGACATGGGACAGAAGACATAGAATTAAAAATTACCTAATTCTTCGAGGACAGATGACATGCGAGGACATAACCCTGAAGTCACATGATCATACCGACCAATCACGGCTCATGTCGTCAAGGTGGACAGACGACATGTCAATTGTGGCACAGGCTTAAAAGTACCAGGACACAGGCCAGGTGGAGTTGCACCTGGTCGCGGCAGGTGTTCGCATAGTGTGTCAGTGGCAGGTGTGCGCTGGTTGGTAATGGCAGATGTGCGATACTTGAGTGTGTGTGGCAGATCAGTGACAGTGGCAGGGCATGTGTGAACTTGACACCAACGTGTGACACCTGCCATCCCGGCCATCTGCCAGTGCAGGACACATGGCTTTGCTGTCCCCTCCCTCTACCAGTGCATGAAGAAGGCAGTCTGGAAGCAGCGGCTGTGACGGACAGAACGAGAGAGACGTGGTGTGCTTCGGGACTCTGATTCGTCAAGCAAGATTCGTAACTTGCGTGTGCAACTATCCGGCCCAGTGTTTGACTTTGTTTCGTCATTTGGAACTGGCTCGCTTAAAGCCCTAGGGTATGGGGGTGTGGATCGCCCCATAAGTGTCCATGTAAGGTGTAGTTTTCTCCAGATCCTCCCTGTTTTTCCCGATACGCAGCTGTTTCGACTCGCCAGGTGAGAGAGGGGCATGCCGGCACGAACAGACCACGACCCATCAAGCCTCGTGTTCCCGGCTACACGCTTAACCAGGTGGTGCCCAGAGCATTCAGACACAGCTCCGTTCCTACCTCACTCTCACCGGACACTGCGTCATGGCGCCCAACGCTTTGGCGTGAATATCACAATGTAAAATGATGTACAACCTACGCATAGAAGGACTGGAAGATGACACTTCACCACAGGATCGCCACAGTTGCATTGTTTAGCCAGCTACATCACAGCCCGAACGTCAGTGACAGCAGGAAACAATACACTGAACTAGACCTAGAAACAAATCGAACCATCGCACACAATGAGCAGCAAGGAGTGTGTTAGTTGTGGATTACCAGCCTTCCCTGAGTTACTTTTCGGAGAAGTTCAGCAACAGTGCTGCACATGTGCTATGGAGAACCGGAAGGGGAACCCGAGCGTGAAAATGGAGAAGCTTATCGACCACAGCCAGCCAAGGCAGGCCGAAGTAGGTGACTCGCCAACATGTTACAGACAAGGGAAGGAGATGGCCACTTGTGTGACTTGTCGAACAATATGCCACCGCAGACGTTCGCACGCCACGGAACTTGTCACGTTCGGTGAGGGCGTGTTCGCTTGCGCAACTTGTGTGTCATCGAGGCCCCCTTCCCCGCTTCAAGGTCATACGTCACAAGCTACAAACCTACCACCCTATTACCCCTCCCCCAGTGCCTCAACCACTGCACGTCGAGCTGTCGCGACAACCTGCCAAGAGAGTGGGGTCATAATGTAACTTCCCGAGTTCTCTGGACACATGCAAGAGGACGTGGACCAGTTTCTGCAGCTGTGCGAAACACTGTGTTTACGTTACGGCGTAGTGTACGATGAGTGGGTTGATCATGTGATTAGCAACTTACATGGTGCCGCAAAGGACTAGTGGAGAATATGGGGACATGCAACAATGACCTGGGACGAGTTCGTGAATAGCCTACGGTATCGGTTCGGGTCCGCGGAGGCTATAGCAGACTGTCAAGCACGATTTTATATTGAACGACAAAAGGACACAGAATCGACAGAGTGGTTCATAGCCACGAAAATCTGGCTGTTCCGGCGCATCTATCCAACTACGCCGCCGGAGGACGCACTAAGCAGCATAACTCCACGTCTGCGACTTGAACTCCAACCATTTTTGGCAGAAGTGAAGGGTGAAAGTGTGGAGGAATACGTTCGTCGAGCAATCGTCGCAGACAGGGCCATCAATCGGCTGAGGGGACGTCCATTACAGACACTAGGACGGGCAGACGAGGAGGCCCCCATCACCAGAAATATGCGCGATAGCGGCACACCAACGGGCCGAAGACAACTCGCAATTGAGGGGCAGCAGTCTGCCGAACCTGCGTCCGCCCAACAACTCTCGCGACAGGGCATTCGACCGCCACAGTACCACACCTGCCCAGTGAACACGTTTCACTGGCACCGGGACTGCCCTGTTAGGAATGCCACATGCCCGTCGTCGGGAAACGTCTAAGGCAGGGAGGCAGGCCAGCAGCTGACCTCCCCGCTGTCAATCGCCAGACAAACTTGACCACGACCAACACCGACTCAGAGCTATTTTTGGGACAACTAACCGTCAAGGAGGATCAGTTACTCCGCATCCCGATCTAAGTCAACAACCAACCAATTGCTGCATTAGTCGATACTGATGCCAGCCATACGTTCGTCGCATCCACACTTGTTAATCCAACACAGATCCGACCTGGACCCTGCATGCTTCAGCTGGCCACCAAAGGGAAGCACAGTACCACACAGGGCGTAACCGACCTGACGATCAAGATACGCGACCAGACGTCTCAAGTCGAAGCCTTGGTCGTGGACGGCCTACGAGAGCCCGTAGTGCTGGGTCAACCATGGCTGTAGCAACAAGAAGCAGTGATAGAGGTTGCGGCGAAGAGGGTCCACATGGGAGCTGGGTAACGACGCACAGTGTATGCTGTCGATTGTCGGCCGAATACCAACCAACACACAATTTACCTGGGCGACCTGGACAACGAGGTCCCAGCCAAATAAAGGACAGCGATACAAGCTCTCTTGGATGAACGTAAACATGGCTTCGCTTTCTCTGACCTACTTCAGACAACCGTAGCAGCTGAGCACCCACAAACTGAGACACCACTCCAAGAGGAGAGTGACAAACACTCGCAAAGCAGATGTGACAAGACTCCGGGACTGGCGTTACTTCTCCCATCGACGCCTGGTGTCATTACACCACCGCAGGTAGCCGAACCAATAGTGACCATGCCTGATGAGGATGAGCCGAGACTCGAACCCATTGTCTGAGAAGTGCGGGAACTGGATGCACCACTAGAGAGTACGACTTTTACCATACACATCGAGGAACCAGAAGAGTCGCCTCAATGCCAACAACGACGCCGACACAGCAGGCAACCCCAGTTACACTCGTCCGAGCCTAGCACAAATGGCCAGCAGGAAGAAGGGGTCAACCCCGAACCGAGGAACGAACGGAAATGCAGACGTCGAGCACCTGCCTGGTTTCGTTCTCGTGTTTGCCGCTTTCCGGAGTGGGGCGTGGCTGGTGGCCCCCAATCATTGACGCCTATTGTAAAGACGCGAGTGGCAGAACGTCAGGATGTAAAGACCACAACATCCCAGGACATGCTGGTGTTACCGATAGCCGGCACCCCAATGTCTACTCCCTCTATCCATACCTACAGACACCGAAGGGAGTCCTACAACCTACGATCTCGCCCACGACAGAAACAGCAGACCTGCTGTGCACCACCCGACAGCTCAGCAGACCCTAGTGTTCAGTCGTCGGGGGAGACACCGGCAGCAGAGTACATAGCGAATGCAAACACCCGCCGTGACCAGTCGTCTTCAGGAGGGGGGCGTATGTCGTCGTACCAGGCCACAGGTCAGGTGGAGTTGCACCTGGTCGTGGCAAGTGTTCGCAGAGTGTGTAAGTGGCAGGTGTGCGCTGGTTTGTAATGGCAGATGTGCGATACTTGAGTGTGTGTGGCAGATCAGTGACAGTGGCAGGGCATGTGTGAACTTGACACCAACGTGTGACACCTGCCATCCCGGCCATCTGCCAGTGCAGGACACATGGCTTTGCTGCCCCCTCCCTCTACCAGTGCATGAAGAAGGCAGTCTGGAAGCAGCGGCCGTGACGGACAGAACGAGAGAGACGTGGTGTGCTTCGGGACTCTGATTTGTCCAGCAAGATTCGTAACGTGCGTGTGCAACTATTCTGCCCAGTGTTTTACTTTGTTTCGTCATTTGGAACTGGCTCGCTTAAAGCCCTAGGGTATGGGGGTGTGGACCGCCCCATAAGTGTCCATGTAAGGTGTAGTTTTCTCCAGATCCTCCCTGTTTTTCCCGATACGCAGCTGTTTCGGTTCGCCAGGTGAGAGAGGGGCACGCCGGCACGAACAGACCACGACCCATCGAGCCTCGTGTTCCCGGCTACACGCTTAACCGGGTGGTGCCCAGAGCATTCCGACACAGCTCCGTTCCTACCTCACTCTCACCGGACACGGCGTCAATAAAAATATGTTTTGTACTGGTTCAAAGCCGCACTCTAACTACTGAAAGAGGTCATATGTGAAAAAAAAATAACAATAAACTCAACACAATTATAAATTATATCTAATCAATGCTTTTATAGTATAAAAAAATACTCCGGTAATTGTGTAGTCCTTATAAATAAATGTGAATTTATGTTGTGCCAACTAATGTTGATCTTACACCTAATGTAAAATGACAGATAGTAATAATTATGACTAGATTCAGTTTCTTGGACGTACTCCATTGCAAAATTGAATGATTGTCAAAGAAAAACTAAACAAACAAAATAAACCATAAAATAAGCAAAGTATGCTTAGTCAGCAAGATACATAATCAACATGAAATTCCAAGATGGAATCGGGTCAAATAAAAAAAAAATAAAAACAAGGAACAAACAGATAATAAATGAAAATTAATAACAAATAAAATAAAAACCAAATAACATGTGACACAACGATAAGACGAAACAACAAACACAGTAGATATCAGACACGAACAGAAAAATAACAAAAGAACACAACAAGTAGACGAGACAAAATGCAACAGATATCAGACATATGCATACAAGACAAACGGCACAATGAAGAGATGAAACAAAACACAGTAGTTTTCCAGACAGACTGTGTTACGACGTTTCTGGAACTGGGATCTGTTCTTGTCATCAGGTAGACACACAGGGTTCAGGAACACGAGTGCTACTGTTGAGGAGACTGGAAAAACCATGGGTATATAGGGTAAGCCTACTCATCCTGCTCAGCCAATGGGAGACAAGCTGTCTCCTGATTGGTCGCACAGCATTGATTGACTCTGATTGATTGTGATGGGTTGAGTGTATGTTTTTGTTTTGTGCTGTAAAGTTGTTTCTCTCTTAATCAATGCGATCCACATATTTTTTAATTCAATACTCCGTTGACTGAAAATATTGCTATTTCTAATCATAAAGTCTGATTGTTTAATTTTTCTTTTAATTTTGTCAGTTTCCTGTGTAAGTGGTTTCGAGTCTTCCCAAATAATTTTGTGGCTATTTTCCCGTGCATTTTCGGCCAATCTAGATTTTTGGGTTTCGCCTTTCTTGCAATTGTTTTTATGTTCTTTGATGCGTGTTGAAAGAGCTCTGTCAGTTTCTCCAATATACATATGACCACATTCGCAGGGTATCTGATATACACAGTTGTGAGTTTGTAGTTTTTCAGTGGCTTGTTTTACCCTGGTGAACATACTTTTGATAGTGGATTTGGATCGGAATACTATTTGAAGCCCGTATTTATTTCCCAAACGTCTTATTTTTTCCGAAAGGCCTCTAACATACGGAATAACTAGGGTTCCTGCTGGTTTTTCGGTTTCTGTGGGCTTAAGTGTCGTAACACTGTCTGTCTGGAAAACTACTGTGTTTTGTTTCGTCTCTTCATTGTGTCGTTTGTCTTGTCTGTATTTGTCTGATATGTGTTGCGTTTTGTCTCGTCTACTTGTTGTGTTCTTTTGTTATTTTTCTGTTCGTGTCTGATATCTACTGTGTTTGTTGTTTCGTCTCATAGTTGTGTCGCATGTTATTTGGTTTTTTATTTTATTTGTTATTAATTTTCATTTATTATCTGTTTGTTCCTTGTTTTTATTTTTTTTTATTTGACCCGATTCCATCTTGGAATTTCATCATGAGTATGTATCTTGCTGACTAAGCATACTCTGCTTATTTTATGGTTTCTTTTATTTGTTTAGTTTTCTTTGACAGTCGTTCAATTTTGCAATGGAGTACGTCCAAGAAACTGAATCCAGTCATGAACTCCCATTGCACAGTTCTTTCAAAGATCAATAATAATAATAATCCTTGCAGATGGGCTATCACCTGGTGGCAAGTCCACATCCCCCCACTCACTCTCCCTCCAGACCCCTCCTGAACCACCCCACTCCCTTACCAACCTGACCATCATCGACTGCCTACCTCTCTCCGTCTTCCTCCAAACACTCTGGAGCTTCTCACTGTTGTTCCCTCTCCCTCTGTAATCACTTCTTATTAACTGGGTACGTAACCTTCCCCATCCCTTTTTTCCCTTCACCACCCAGAACAACCTAACAAGTCTCTCCACGCTTCGCCTGTCCTTCAAAGCACTCCAACACATTTCTTTCATCATCACAGATGGCCTGTAGTTTCCTTCATCCTCACCTTCCTACCCTTGCTTTCTCCACTTGCCCTTCATCCATCTTGCTGCCCTCCTCTGAACCTTCTCCAGTTCCTGCACCTCTCCTGTGTAGTAAGGATCCCACTCTGTTGCTGCATATCCCAGCATTGGGTGTACCATTGAGATGTATGCTTTCTCCTTCACCCCACCACTGGCTCTATTTAGGACCCTTCCCAGCATCCCCAGGACCCTTCTTCCCTTAGAAACCACTTTTCCTACCTTCCCCTTCTATCCGAGGTCTTTCTGTTACACCACTCTCAAGTACTTGTATTCCTTCACCTCTATCTCCTGCTCTCCCCATCTGTACCTGCCCTTGCTTTTTACCTTCTTCCTAGTAAATCTCACCACCTTTGTCTTTTTTACAGTAATCTTCATTTTATTAGCAGCTGTCCATTCTAATATCTAATTAATGTCTGCCTGCAAGTTGTTTCTCTCACCTATCTCCGAATACAATTCATAATCGTCAGCAAACAACCTTATCTTGCCCCCCCATCCTATTCCCACTCCCAAGTCATTTGCCATTATGGTAAACAACAAGGGACCCAGTACACTTTGCTGTGGTACCTCTGACGTTACTACTCCTTCCTTTGACAAGGTGCTCCCGACTCACACTTTCTGACTCCATCCTTCAAGGAAGTCACTTATCCACTCTAACACCCACTTGTCATCCAATAGCTCATCTACTTTCTTCATTAAAATTCCATGTGGCACCTTGTCAAATGCTTCCTCAAAGTCTATGAAGCAGGCATCTACCTCCTTCCCTTCATCTACAGCTTGCACAAAATCTTCTGAAAGCCGGCCAGCTGAGTCTCACATGAGTAGCCTCTCCTAAAACCTGCTGGTACTACTGCACCCTGTTCTTCTTGTCCATCACCTCCACCACAAATTTCATCACCAGCCTCTCCATTACGTATCTTGCCTGTACTTGAGATGAGACTTACTGGTCTGTAACTGCCAGGTCTTGTCCTGTTCTCTCCCTGCTTGTACACTGGTACCACCAGAGCCTCCTTCGACCCCTGTGACAACTTGCCCTCTATTAATGACCTGCTAACGCTTCTAAATACCTTGCGATCATGTTTCCACCAAATTTAAGAGTTCCATTCTCTATGCAATCAGGTCCCACTGATTTAACCCATTCATCCTTCTTTGCAAACACAGACAAGTACTGAGCCTGCAACAACTCCGCCTTCTCCTTGTCTGTATATGCAGTCATACAAAACAATAAAATTAATAAAATTCATTTGCATAAAATGCAAAATGTTAGTTTTTAACGAATTTTTAATTACTTTTAAGTTAAAAATAACACATCTTTGAAACTTTTTCTCTACAATCTTTTTACCAGATATTAAATGCAGTAAAATATATAAATGGTGTTTTTGTTTATTTTTGACTTATTGTTGTTTAAATTTTTTTTACAAAGTATTGCCTTGTGTTAAAATAATTAAAATTTAAATTTGAACGCCATTGGAAATAAATGAGTCATGCCAGATACTCAAGTTTATCAGCTTTTGAGTGTTCTTGTCTAAGCTGCAGAAATTTTAGGGACACAGAGGGATGGCATGGAGAAGAGGGAGAAGGAATACGTCTTGAGGCGTGGGAAAGCATCAGGGCAGGTTTTCACGTGGATAGAGACTGAACCTTTTCAATCAGTCTGGCTTGATAGTGTTCGTGAATGTTTGAAATGCTTTCTGTTCTATCAACAATGAAAATTGCTCAAGTTTGATGTGTGTTGAATTAAGTTCAGTTAATTTTTTGTTTGTTTTTGAAAAGGAAAGTTGTTGTGTGGGACATCATCTACAAGAAAATTGTTCAGTTCAAAATCCAATTCGCCCAGTAAGTTGTACAGAACTTACCTAATCAGATAGAGAACTTTTCGAGGTAAGAACTAAATGCTCCAATGTTCAACGTGTGTGTTTATATCACAGGCTTAATTTCCTGTCAAATTTTGAAATTCTTCAAAAAGTGTGTAGTGACCCTTTTACTAAACATAGAAGAATGTACATAAAAGCCTCAAGACTGTTTCTTTTTCATTTTACAAGAAATATCATGAGTCTGTTAATCTTGTGCCAGGTAAAAAACTCTGTAGGCCTATATCCTGCAGAAAATTAGTGATTCAAGAAGCAGAAGTTAGTAAAACAGAGCAAGAAAATGATAAGTAACTCATCAGAGTGTGGTTATGAACCAGTTAATTCTTTTACCATTGAGAAACTCAACAACAGCTGCAGGATGATGGACTGTTCATCAATCAAGGTTTAAAAAAGGATAAACGAGAGGACTTTGTACTTAAAGAATAAAGCACAGCGGGTACATGAAAGAAAGTACCAACAGTAAATCTAGGAAGACTTGTACTAATTGTAATACACTAATGGGAAAATTGAAGAAAAAGTATGTAGCCGGTAATATAATTCAGAAAGTTCAGGTACTGACACATGTTCCAGAATCATGTAGTATAAAAAAACTGTTGATTATTTTGGACAAAGGACGAAGAAAACTGCTGACTAAAGGTTGACTGTATCTTATTTATTAACCTTGAGCCGTGCTTACATGCACATACATTCAATTTGTGTCCCCCTCGGCTCGGTCACACACTATTCGTTAAGTAGCACTAGAACTAGCACAAATAACCATAAATATCATACCTTGCCTGGGGCGTCATCTTAAAGGAATCGTAAGCAACAATTCGTATAAGAAAGCATTGATTCAAAAGCATTTATGACAACAAAGAAAACGAGAACGTGCATTTCAAACAAAATTTACTTAACCAGTCCATTCAACACAACATTAAGTAGGGTACAACATGAAGTCGCACATTTATGTATTAGACAGCCAGTCCAATAATCCACTTATCGGCTTACAATTACTAACCATTGTTCATATAATTTTACTGGCATTTAACATTTCAATAAACACACCCATTCTTTATAAAAAAGGGATAAGCGTTACATTAAAAGATAACATCGAATTCCCAGTTACCCTACACTTTGCTTTTGCATAGCTGCCATTCCACTAACTCTTTTGTTGCAACGAGAATGTAACACTGCACCCTCAACAATAGCTCCCGACGAAATACTCGTCGATGGTTTGCCCATACCATGAATCAACCAGGATATGCCAAGCTCAGATCAAGGCCGTGACACCTGGTGTGGATCGGGTAGCCTGTCGGCGAGGGCACGATGGCTAAGCGGCAACGTGCTTTCCCCAGGATGCACTTCCAAAGCGTCAACCTCCGACTTCCTCGTCGAACTCTTCCCACCTCGGGAAGAATATTACAGCAAGGGAAACTAGCGCTGCACTGGAGGTTGCGCTTTTACAGCAGGTGTAGCCAAAGGTGGATGGGAGGAAGTGGCAACAATGGGGTGATGATCCTCGGACGGGAGAGCACGAAGGTACCGATGTTAGGAATTGCATTGGCGGGGGGGTTCACTAGGCAAGGATTGGGTTGAGATGAAGGCTGGTAAAGAGGAGGGGGTGCTAAGGAAAGCTGATCTATTAGGTGTCTGTAATGCCAGCTGAACAACGTTGAGCGGGGTACCTCTTCTTGCGGCGGCGAAAACTTCCCTCTGGATCCAGTACACCCCTGTCTTAGGATCCCTAACCTCCAGTGCCCTCTGTACAATCTTGGCAAACTCCTGCCTGGCTTTTAACTTCCTACCTGACCTCTTAGGCATAGCCAGACTGTGGCTCGGATGAAGGTAAAGTGGTATGGCTAGCTGATTGTTGATGCTCGATATCCCGTAGGATTGCCTGATGTGTCATGCAAAGCCTTAGCACGGCAGAACTAGTGTTGGTGCTGGGCAGGCGGACTTGTAGAGGAACGCTAGAAGTGAGCCTCAGCACGTCTCTATGACTTTTCACCTCTCCCAGACACGACAAAACCCGACACCGCTCTGAAAAAGTGCTGTGTAGTCGTGTTACCTCCAGAGGGCATAACGAGGAAAACCTGGAAGGCGCATGGCTTACGCCTCTTCCCAGACGTAGGATAATTACGACAACCGGATATCAATCTCCTGTGGCGATCCTATAGGATACAGGGGTCACAGGTGTCTAGCAGGTGGATGGGTATGTCAACAATGGAAGGTATGGCGAGTGAAGAAAAAATAGATTTGATGTTGCTGCGTGGTTTATTGGCATACGCTAACAATGGAATCTGGAACATCCTGTCCCTAAACAGCCTGAATGGCGTGTAGGAAGTAACCGAAGAGCTCTAGCTTCCGTGGGACGAGTCGTCGATGCAGGTGATGACGCCTCGGAAAGTGGCTCTTGGTCGGCGAAGCTGGACAGCTGGCGTAGAAGGCTTTCACTGTCGTGATGGGCGCTTCTGGAAGAGTTCCGGCGGTCGCTGGTCTTCCGGGCCTGGAGCTGTAATTTGAAAGCGTGATGAGGGTAGAGAAATCTACTGCAGCAGAACTGAACCTTTCAGTTGTAGCAGGTGTGCTGCTACAGAGCGAGTGGCAATCAGATCGCGACTGATGACGAGACAGATGGCTCTTCTGGAAGGGATCCGGTGGTCGCTGGTCTTCCGGGATTGATCAGCCGCTTGTCTAATGAGAGACGGCGCGGACGCGAGGGGTTGGTCCTTCCCTCTTCTGTTGTCTCCCTGTGCTGCGGGTGGCATTCCTACAGGCGGCAAGACGTCTCGTAGGAAAAATATACTAAACAACCCTGCCTAGGGTTTTGTGAATGCAGGATAGCTAAGGAAGGTTTAGGTAGGCTTTAATATAAAATACTTGTTGTCATGTTGGAGTTCACTGACATGTGCAGGAGTAATCAGGGTAGAAAGGATTAACATTAGGTGCAGGAATATGGAACGGGCAGGATTAGGCGGCGGCTTCACAGCTCAAAACGCTGCGAGCATGCGTAAGCGCATCCAGTATCAAGGGCAACAGGCCAGTCCAGTTTAACAGTACATACCTCCAACATCGGTGTCGTAACGTAACCAGCAACCCTTCACACGGAGTTGTGTGACGAGACATCACAAATCATACCAAAACCTCTATATCGCTGGATGCCGCAGACGGAATAATCATCCAATATTACTTGTTGACTTCATAAAACCAACAAAGTAATTCACAAGAACTCCTCCCTAACGTCTCAACAGAGACTTGAAGCCATTAGCTCTAGACTACCACATCGGGGTTTCTATCACACTCAGGACATGTTTTCTGGTCGGCTGTTCCAAACGAAGTGAACCGCTCAACGTCTGCCGGTGCTCACCTACCATCCCTCCTCTTCCCCCCTTCCCCCGAACTGCCTCACTACATCATCCGCCGTCATACAGAACAGCCGGTGGCCAATCGGACACACTGTGCGGCAAATGAACGAGCGCAAATACAGGTGTCCAAAGTGAAAGGAATCCCTAACCAAATGTTCCATACCCAAAATTACTTAGATTTAGTAACATAGGATAGCTGCTGACAAACTCAAAAGAACTGAATCAAAACCCCAGAAAAAGGGAAACAAGGAAACAAAAACAAAACATAGGAAAATCGCCTTTAAGCAAAAACCAAACTCTCAGAAAAACAAACCTCAAATCAGCATCAGCTCAACCTTTCCAGACATAACCACATAGCAACGATAACGGGGCATTTTTTCTCTTCAGCCAACACTTACAGCAACACTCACCTGTCTAGTTTGTAGGGCGAGCGCGCATGTCGAGCACATGACAATAATACGCCACACATTTCACAGCTATAAACAAGAGAACGGCTAAATCTATTAAGACGGGGTTGCTTTTAAAAATAGATTAAGCTCATTATGAACAACTTTCTCGCTTTCATTCTCCATCTAACTTAAATATTAAAAAGTTTCTCTTTGACCAACTTTTTGATGTTTCAGTTCGTTATCAAGAGCACTTAACGTTAAAAAAAAATTTCTGTGCAACTAACAAAAAAATTTAGTCTTCTGATTTATTTGTTGACGTCCAGATATATGAAATTACACCATAAAAACCTGGATGCAATTTTGGTTTTGATTCGTAAGTCATGATGTGATATATTTAGGAATGCACTAAAATAGTATCATGTTCAAAATATTTGTTTTTTAATTTTTTCAACCCCTTAAAATGGTGTAAATGATTAACCAACTATATCACCCGATGCACGTTTAGATGCAGTGCAATAGGTATACAAATATCTTAAGATTGCAGTTACAATGTGAACATTTTAGGATTTTTGGCAACAGTGCATGCCAAAACAAGGACAGTGCAACTGCAGTTACAGTGTGTTTAAAATAGAGAGTGAATGTCCATATAACCCTGTACTGCAATCTAAGCGTGAGACGCTCTATAATCCGCCATTGTGACAACTGCCGTTGCCTACCTCTGCCACGTAAACCAGCTTACTCCTACACTACTCTGCACTATTTTGTACTAACTACACAGTGTGCTGGGCCCACACACCCTACCTTGACTTATGTGAAGATTCAACAAATGTATATCATTTACAAGATGCTTCAGATTGTCAGCTATGTTTACTGTGCAAATTGACAGCGGCATTGTACTGACTGTGTCAGTACTCAACGTAATTTGAAGACGCTCAAGGCAGTTCAGACATTGTGAGATATTAGCAATTAATGTGTATTATTCTCCGCAGCTACGTTTTAAACACTTTCACATAAACAGAAACTCCTACATGCCTTATATTCTACTTGTTATAGTTTGGAATAATTTAAGCAGCAGTTTGTAAACATGACGTGTTTTCGCCGTAGACTCATGCACTAAACAGAGACACAGATGCAGACAGTGCAGCTAGCTTAGCGCTACAGTGGCATATTCGAGTGACTATTTCCGAACTTCAAGAAAATATCTGCAAAAGTAGTAATAATTATTTTTCCTGTTAAATTGTGAATTTAAGAAAAGAGTTTTATATATAATTAATATTGTAAATAGTGAGTTATATAATTAGTATAGGTATTGTGCTTTCCTTGTAATATTTTCGGTTCAGACGTAATAATATTTCTTTACTGTAGTAGTTCTTTCGCCATGTTGTAAGGACTATGTTCTCATTCTTATCCCTGCTCGCTTTTGGTATTTATGCCTGTGATTTTTAGTATGTGTGTTCAGTCGGCTTCCAGTGTCATGTAAGTGTAACTGTTGTATTTCGTCTTTGTAAATGTGGAATGAGTCGTTATGCTGCAGAATTTATAATTGAATAATTTTTGGCGCCTTGTTTAGTTTATTGTTTGGGTTTTTCTTGACTTGAAGTCCTGTAGCATAATGGCCCAAGTCCTAGCATCTCATTCGTGTTTTGGTTGTTTGTCCTTTTTCTCTCTTGGTCAGTAATTAAAGTTAACTTTCGCATTCGGTTCTTTCATAGTTTCACTTTTAGTAACTTCTGTAATTTTAGTATTCAGGGAGAGAGGGGCAGACATTAAATTTTATAGTTTAGTTTTGTTGGTATCTTAATTCATAACTATTGGCGTGTAATTTTGAAGATTAGACTTTGGCAGAGAAAG
This sequence comes from Medauroidea extradentata, assembly GCA_003012365.1. Lineage (NCBI taxonomy): Eukaryota > Metazoa > Arthropoda > Insecta > Phasmatodea > Phasmatidae > Medauroidea > Medauroidea extradentata. The sequence continues at coordinate 83,314 of PNEQ01000835.1, forward strand.
TAAATAATTGCAGATAAATAATAATAAAGTGATTGAATATTTTCCATGCATCTTATTTGCCTGCTTTATGAGATTGTTCAAAGAGTGATAGTTATTGTGATCATACTACCGAGGTACCTATGGGACTCTGTAGGTTATGCTAGGGTTTGTGTGTTCAGGGGCGTGTGTCACCACGGTTCTGTGTTAAGGTTGGCTACTGAGGTTGGGACTCAGTATATGTTGTTGTGTAAGTTAGTTTCCTGTAAGGATAGGGCTAGCTAATGTATTGTCTTTGTAAATGTAATTGTGTTTGCTATACCCTTTCCAGTAATCTTGACTAGGGCTTCTTTTGATTCATACTGATTAGATTAACTTGATATTTTTTGCACTCCTTTTAATAGCAATTGATTAATTAATGTTTAGTGTTATTTTTGTATTTTTTGTAATTTCATTTCTAATGTTTTTACTTATGTTGGTGATTTATTGAGTTTGTAAATTGTTTAAGGTTATGTTAATTTGTTATGTTTGTTTTAAGTTTTGAATAAATCCTTGTTGGGATTGAACCCGGAACTTTATGACTTTTTCCTTGAAGTTAATCTATAGTTTATCTTTTCTATAATTGGAATTTCAATGTGATCATGCTTGCAGCATTTACTGATTTTTAACTGGTATAACTATACTGAGGTTTTGAGGTTATGAGTTCTACATTTATTTGGATTGAGGACTTACCCTTGCTAAAACATACCTCGCAAGTATGGGGTGTTGCAACCCACGTTCTTCTTGTTCCTGTATAATTGTTACTGTCACTTGATTAGTCCATATGATAGGGTGGTGACTGGTACAACAGTACTAAGTCACACTTCTCCCTCCTTTATTTTTTACCATTCCTATTCATGGATTCCATGGGAAAGTGAACCTGAGAGGAAATAATTTTTTGTACTTTAATATTAATGTTTTTGTCAAGAATAAATAATTAAAGGTATATTTTTTTACGTCTTAAATGGATTTTAATGTACTATGTCATTTAACACTTTTTTTAAATGTCAGAATCTATAATGTTGTAGGATTGTTTTATAAATTATTTAAAGTAATTTGGCAGCCCTGTATTTGTTATAAACAGAGTCTGATCCAAGTATAACTAACTGTGATAATTGGAGAGAACCTTGTACAAGAGATTTCAGCATATTTAAGGTAAGATGATTTTGTTAATAACCTCCATAAAGTGATTTGAAATACTTAATACATTCTGTAACATCCAGTACACAAAACAATGAAAAGTTTCCACAGAATTATGAATATACAAAACCCAATCTTGATACTTTCCAAAAGTGACGTTAAGTACTCGGTTTTAAAGATAATAACATAATCTCTTCGAAATATTTACAAAAAGTGGGAATATTTGCTGTAACGGGTCTTACAACATTTTAAAATAAAATTCACTTCCTGGTTAGACTTGCTGGTTCTCATGTAAAGTACGTAGGTAATGATCTCTCATACCATTTCATTCTTTTCATGTGTAATTTGCTGAAGTATTATCATTTAATAACATGGTTTCTCAAAATTATCTTATAACTGTAGGATATCATGTTCCCGTCAAAATACTCATTACTTTCTATGAACTATTTACAAACAGAAATACGTACTCCATTAGCAAGAAGTATCACATGCCAACAAAAGTATACTGAGAAAAATTAATCTCAGTTATATAAAACTTAAATACCTACAAAAAAAGCTTGATTGAGATTTTAACACACTACCCCACTTTTTTTTTCCAACGTGACAACATAAAATGCACTAAAGTAAAAGGAACAAATCATGGTATTTAATTGATGAGTCTTATCTTTGTTGACATATTCCTATTATTTAATTTTTTCTCATTATGGTTTATGTTTCAGATGAGTACCACAAATCCATGCATGGTAAAATATAAAGAGAGACTGAAGGAAGATCCTATAAACAGAGCAGCACATTTAGCATAAGAAAGGGAGAGAGACAAACAGAGAAGATTAAAACTGAAAGCAATGTTGGGAAAAAGTAAAAAAACTACAAATTGAAAACAGGTGAAAAATTAAAGAAAGTGTAATACAGTATAGCATAGGAGGAAACAGAAACAGGGTGGGGATATGTCAAGTAACGATTCTCAAAACTTTTTCCAGAAAATGGATTCTTGAAAATGCCCCCAGTCTTTTGGTAAAGCTGTAAACAAGGTCAAAAAAAAATATCTTCCAGCCAGTCTCAGAAAGAAGGTTGCTGTTGTCCGTAAACTGATCATCGATGTAATGGGGCGTACAGCTCTTAAGGAAGGAACACATTCAGTACGAAAATGTCTAATAAAATATCATCTGATGATGTTCATTATTGTGCAGTTTTTTTTTTTTTTTTTTTCAATGATGAGATTAGCCGCCAAGCACCTGGCATCCAAGATGTTAAATCTATCAAAGATTCAGCTGGTAAGCGGACACTAAAGCAAAAAAGGCACATGATGTTAACAGTGAAGGAGGCGTAGGAAATGTTTAAAGAACGGCACTCTAACATCTTGATTGGCAAATCGAAGTTTTATTCATTAAGACCTCAGCATATACTTCCAGTTTCGGACATGCCTCACATTGTGTGCGTCTGTAAATACCATTCTCATTTCATGTATCTTCATGAAGCTATTGTTAAGTCTTTCCCAACTTCCCTAAGACATACAAAGAATTGTCATTGTTATGTTGTGATTAGCTGAGGAGAAGTGAATGGTGAGTAAATGCAAGAAGAGTTCCACAAATGATGATATGCTGTTGATGACGCCTAATAATAGTTCATTTACACAAATTATCAGTTGGAAACAGTGAGTTGAACAAGGCCGTCCAATGCTACAGACTGTTGCCGGTCCTTGTGAAGAAGCCATTGAAAAGCTAGCAGGACAAGTTAAGGCTTTCAAGCTCCACTATTTTATAAAACTAATTCAGTCTCAATACTTTGAGACATGTAAAAAAAATTTAAGTTCTGGTGAGGCGGTTATACAAATGGACTTCGCTGAAAACTTTTCACTGGTTGCACAGGATGAAATCCGTTTTCACGTGTTGTATATGTTTGTCCAATGATAGTGTTAAGTCATATGTTGTCATCAGTGATGATCTATCACACAGCAAATTCTCTGTGTGTGCTTTTCTTGATGAAATCATTGCATACGTGAAACAAAACTATAGTTTAAAGTATGTGTTTATTTTTACAGATAACTATGCAGGGCAGTTTAAAAATAGGTTTATTATGTGGAATATGTGTTTCATGAAACAGGATTTTGGACACATTGAAGGACAATGTAACTTTTGTTTTCAGTTTCACATGAAAAAGGGGCTGTGGACAGAATAGGCGGACTAGTAAAAAGAACTGTGTGTACTGGAGTGAAGTCAAGAAAAGTTGTGGTAATGTAAACAATGAATTTTCACTCATTTGTTAAAAAAACTGTGAAAGGAGTAACCTCATTGTATGTCGATAAGAATCAAATTAAAATGAAGGAGTCTAAACTTTCCGAACGGTGGGAAGAATTGCCATTCATTCCTCACATATCCTTGTGACACCATTTCAGACCTTACGATGAAAACAACCTTTTGATTGCCAAAACATCACGTTCGGAAATGGAAAAAATTTGCAGGGTAAAGGAAGACAAAATTGAAGATTTTATTTGTTTTCAAGAGGTCAACAGGAAAAGGTCAGTTAACAACAAATCTGAAGATGACACTCATGATGAAGAGGCTCATATGAGTTCCCTATGTACACAAGATGTGCAACCAGAAGTATTTGTTTTGGTGGAATTTCAGAGTGAACGTAATGTGAAAAAAAAGTATCGCTATGTGGGCATCTGTCAAGGGCCAGTTGATGAGAACAATGAAGTCCAAATTATGTTTCTATAATCGTGTGGGGAAATAAAATTCAGGCCAGATGAAGATGATGAATGTTCAGTAAACTATGAACAGTTGATTGGCAAGCTGCCTACTCCAACCATGAAAGTTAGGGGTCAGAACAGAGTTGTGTGCAAATTCTCATCCAGAGTAATTGTTTGAGCTTTTTGAAATAACATAGAAGTAAAATTTGGACGTGGCATATATTTAAAGTATGAAATATACTGTCTATATACTTGTAAAATAACTTAAATGTAAGTATAGTAACTATTCTTATTACATGTATGTTTAACTTTGAATAAACGTAGCAGTTTTTTTTTTTTTCTTTTCTTTTTTCTGTTTAATGTAATGAAAAATGCAGTGTTTACAATTAGCCTACCTGCAGAGAAACCAATGAACTCTGTAACACCCGTTACAATCTATGTAACACTTGTTACGGCAAGTATAATTTTATCTCTGAAAAATGTATGTACCTAACTACTCACAATTTTACTAGCATATTATTACTAAGCACAATTTTTTTAAGATGTAGGGAATGCGTAATTCACAGGATTTGCAACCTTTCTGAGGCTTCCTCTGAATGCAGGTCTTTCTACTGTAGCACCCTTTCTGTATTTACAAAGGTCAGTAAACTGTTATTTCATTGTAAATAGCTATGATTTATATATAGCTATTTACAAAGGTCAGTAAACTGTTATTTCATTGTAAATAGCTATGATTTATATATAGCATACATTGCATAATTTCATTTGCTATTTTCTGATAGTTATTAAAAATATATTTACATGTTTTTAAGTATATTAGTTGTGTCTTAAAATAACCAAAATGTCATGGAAGGTTAACACCCGTTACAATGGAATCCATGTACTACCACTCCCACCTAACTAATGGATGTCTGAGCCTTCCACTACGGCGAAGGTCCCAGCCCCACTGCCTTTGTCTTTGCCACCTCAAAATCTTCGAATCTTTCTTCTATGTCTTCTGCTGGAGCTGACTCCTCTGGTGATGTTATTGCTGCGTGGTCTTCCTCCCCTCTACCCTATTCTTCTCGAGCCGTCCTTGTCTATTCTTTTGCTGGAACTCTCTAGACTGTCTCCTCCTTCACTTCGCTACTGGCTTTTGTACTGGGAGCTAAAGCTTGCGAGCTTACTTGTGTCCCTTCTTCCAAATGACTCACTCGTAAGTGATCTTTGTGACAAAATCTCATCATGTCCCCTACCTTCATCCTAAATGTTACTGGACCTACTACATCTGTGATGTTACCTGGCAGCCACTGAGTCACTTCACCTCTGACGCACTTCACTAACACTGGATCGCCTACTGTGAATGGAGTCTTCCTTACCATCCATGACTTTGCATCCTTATACTCTGGTAAATCAGGCTTCACCATCTGGAGTTTGGTGCTTGGCTTTCTCTGTAGGAACATTTCTTCAGCAGTTTTCCCTGTTACCATGTGAGGCGTGTTTCTGTATGCAAGCAACCATTTGTCTATTGTATGCTGCAGAGATTGCGTACCAGTCTGTTGACTGCCTTCGATTGTCTGCTTCAAAAGTGCCATTTTAACTGTCTTGACTGCTCTTTCCACAGCCCCTTTGAATTGGGGATGGAAGGGGGGAGTCAGCCTTAAGGGTGTTCAAGTGGGAAGATATCATTATTTTATATTTGTATGAAATAGTGTTAGTTTTGTAGACATTGCCTAAGAGTACATTTACTTCTAACGAAAAAAAAAATTAGCTCAGCTAGTTTTCTCGTAATGGCACTTCAAAGTCAAAACTTGTATATTTTTACTTCATACAAAACTTGAAAACCAGTTAACATATTGAAATGGAAAAAATTACATCAAAACTTCACGTCACTGTCTATGGCTTGAAGCATATAAAAACCCATTATATAATATTTTTGTATTTAAAATAAATTTCTAAAAGTAACAAAAAATTTTCAAATTTTAAAATTTTTTATTTAACATAAAAAATTTTTGTTATGAATTTTATGTGCTACAAGCCATAGACAGTGACATGTAGTTTTGGTGTGATTTTTTTCCATTTCAATGTGTTAACTGGTTTTCAAGTTTAGTATGAAGTAAAAATATGCAAATTTTGACTTTGAAGTGCCGTTACGGAAAAACTAGCGGAGCTATTTTTTTTTTCATTAGTAATATATGTACTCTCAAGTAATGTGTACAAAACTAACGCTATTTCATACAAACACAAAATTTTAATTTTTCCCCACTTGAACAACCTTAAGGTTATATCATTCGCTTCACAGAACCGTGCAAATTCATCAGAGCGGAACTGAGACCAATTATCCGTCACAATCATTCCTGGCAGCCCATATGCTGCAAATGCTGTGCATAGCTACGCCATGTAGTTTTTTCTGCTGTTGTGCTGTGCATTGGTCATACCTCCACCCACTTGGAGTATGCCTCAACCAGAATCAGAAACTGATTGCCCTATTTCTCTGCAAAATCAACATGCTGTCTTTCCCCTACTCGAGAAGTTTTTGGCCAGGACACCCCAAATCCTCTTGCTGTACTATGAGCTGAGAGTTGACACAGCATACACTGCTTCACTGTTGTGTATCCCTTTGCGGCTTTCAGCACCTTGTCTTGGTCAGTTTCTCTCACAATTTTGGTGACCTGGATGTTCTAGGGCCTGCAACTCTGGTAGAGGTAATCTAGACAAAGCATCAGCATTCCCCATTTGCTGACCTTTTCTGTACTTAGTGGTGTAGTCATACCCCGATAACAGCCACGCCTAACGTTGTAACCAAGCCGCTGCTAAAGCCAGAGCTGCCTTCTTTTCTCCAAAGATAGTGAGTGGTAAGTGGACGGTGATCTGTGAACAGGGTACCATACAAATATTTATGAAACTTTTGTATAGCAAAAACAATACTTAAAGCCTCTTTCTGCAGTTGACAGTAGCCCAGCTTTGCTTTGAAGAGTGTCCTTGAAGCAAAACATGTTAGTTGCTCTGTGTTATCAGACATCCTGTGTGACATGGGGGCGAGCGAGATAGCAGTGCGGGAAGCTTGATGTAGACTAGACTGTAAGCAGGAGGCCATGGAGGAGGCAATGAACGCGAAATTAGAGGAGCACGGGGTAGAAGTTGGGCGTGTACAAGACCGTAAAATAATGGTGGAAAACGTAGTCGTGGGTTGCGAAGGAAAATTAAGCAAGTACGAGCAGGAAGTGTTAACACTCAAGGAGCAAGTTAAGGCTCTTGAGGGCAAAACTGGTAATAAAGGCCCAGGCGGAGAGGAGTGTAGAACCACCATGCGCATGAGTCGTACCTACGACGAATAGGACAATTCCCAAGTTTAAGGGGGTGAGGGAGAACACCCATGTAAGCACCTAGCGATGTTAAAGGATTTTTTTAGTATATACGAGTGCGACGAGGCGGAAAAAGTGTTTGTGGCAAAATGATCGTTAACCTGTAGGTGCTCCAATTAGCTAGCCATGTACGGGAAAGATGTTTCTGAATTTCCCGAATTTGAGAAAAAATTTTTGAAAGAATATTGTTGTGCGCGCAAGATAGGAAAAGATAGGGCGGCACTGTACCAAGGGATCTGTCAGGTGGGGAGTATTGAGCAACATTTGGTGAAGGTCACCGAATACGCTAGCTACTACAACCAGCCTATTAGTGAAACTGACATTGTTACATTAGTATACTCACATACACCTCAGGCGGCGCAACGCTCTTTGGTGGGAAAAGAATTTAAGACCATAGTGCAGCTTAGGGATATTTTAATGGAGTTATACCAGCTAGGTGAACCTGAGCCTGAAGGAAATACACACCGAGCACCAGAGGAGCATGACCGGGGCGACGAACCTATCGCGGAACATTGGCAGGGCAATTATGAGCGCGACCGCCATGTAGGGGAGCCGGCCGGAGCATAACGAGGCCGTGGACAGGGTGGCGGTAACCGGTAAGGCGGATACCAATATTTCAATAACTGTCACAACAATCACCAGGAACAAGGGGGCGGAGAGTGTCAAGTTCAGGATCAGGGCTGCCCCTTTGTTGAGCGTCACGGGGCATCGCAGGGTGTCGGGAATGATAGGCAGGGTGAACGGCAGGGAGAGCCGAGGGGCAGACGCCAGGAACCACCACCAGGTGGTGACATCAGAGCAGATGGGCGAGGGGACGATCACCACTGTCGCACAATAGCCAGGATGCTTGGTAGCAGGGCTAGTGGTCGGGAAATGGCTGGGGTCGCTCGGCGTAAGTGGTGCAGCCAGTGTGACCAGTATAGAGAAGGGAGAGGAAATGATTACCGCTATGGTCGAGGAGCGTGAGTTTTTGTTAACAGTGGAAGAACATGGGCCAGAACTAGTGAGTGTACCCGAGTTGCATGGCACTATCGAGGAAAGGAAAATCAACGTCTTGTTCGACAGCGGATCGGAGATTTGCGTTGTGTCGCAGCAGCTGTATAGTGTCTTGCAGGAAGAAGGTGTTAGTCTTCCGACGTTTCCTGTTCCGCAGGTAACGATCATATGCGCAACAAAGGGGCGTGGTCAGAAGGTCAGCAAGCAAGTTTTCCTGGAGATTGGGTTCAATGAGAAGAAGCATTGCGTGGTTAGTTTGGTCATCCCACAGTTAACTAGGGATGCTATCATAGGGACTGATTTTGTGTAGGAGACTGACGCTGTTATTGATTACACAAAGGGGGTAATACACCTTGGCAATGAAGAGTTGCCAATGTTAAGAAAAACAGCAAAGTGGCAGCGGGCGCACGAGTCGCCTGTGAGGCAGATTTAGAGGAGGCAGAGAGCACGTTGGCGTTGGCTAGCATACCTGAAGTGGTAGTAAGGTACGTGCACGCTAGTGAACAGGACAGGTGGAGAAGGGAGTTTTATGATGTGATAAGTAGGTGTCAGACTGGGGACGAAAAAGGGAAAGAAAGTCTGAAGGATTTAATTACTGAGTTTAGTGACGTGGTCTCCGAACGATTAGGGCGTACCAGCGAATATGAGACCAGGATCCTAATCAGTGATGATACACTGTTCAAACAGCGAACATAACCGATAACATGGGCTTGTAGGGACGAGGTCGACGGACAAGTGGTGGACATGGTGTTGAGTGGTATTATAGAGCGAGGGAACAGTCCGTACGTTAATCCATTAGTGTGCGTGCAAAAACGTGATGGTACAGTTCGGGTCTGTATCGACGCCGGTGCTATTAACTGCTGCATAATCCCTGACCACCAATCACCCGGTGAATCGGACAATTTATTTGCCACCTTTCATGACGTGGGCTACATCAGCACCACCAATTTGTGTAAAGGGTTTTGGCAGGTGTCACTTCATCCCAACGACCGGAAGTACACAGTGTTCCTGTACCGTGGTAGAAGCTACCAATTCTGCGTTCTGCCATTTGGGTTTACCAATAGCGTCGGCGAGTTCTGTAGGGCGGTCGAAGCTTCTTTGGGCCCGGAGTTGTCAGTTATAGTTCACACGTATGTAGACAATTTGTTAGTGGTGATAGCAGATTTTGAAGGACTCATGGGCATTTTGGGGCGACTTTTCTCCAGACTGAGGAAAGTAGGCCTTACCCTTAGGCTTAGTAAATTGTTGTTCCTAAGGAGTGAAGTGAAATTTCTGGGGTTTCTTCTTGACGTATAAAAGGGGTTAGGCCAGATCCAGAGAAGGTGGAACTGATCCACAATTTCCCCGCGCCAAGCAACGTGAAAATCTGAGAGTGTTTTTAGGGCCGTGCAATTTCTATCGCCGATTCGCAGAGCATTTATTTCGCTGCGGCGATCGCGCCTTTTTTAAGCCTTATGAAGAAGGGGGCAGTGTGGAATTGGTCAGGTAAATGTCATAGGAGTTTCGTGGCAGCAAAGAATTTGTTCACACACGAGTGTGTGGTTTTGCACCCCAATTTTAACAAGGAGTTTTGCATGCATGCCGACGCGTTAGAATATGGATTGGGTAGTAAACTCATGAAGCACGGAGAAGACGGCGAGGAGGAGCTAATTCAGTGTGGCTACAGGCAGGGAAAACAGGGAAAACCTGGAAATGTCAGGAAAATTTGGTGTGTCAGGGTAAACAGGGAAATGTCAGCGGATTCAGGCATTGTGCAGGGAATTTTGTTGACAACATAAATTGTCGGTTTGTCGTTTTTACGCAGTAATTTGATTCATTCATCTACATAAAAAATTATATTCCGGTTGATATAAAGTTCGTAGTGAACAGACTGCCTTTTCATTTTATTGTCTTCATTTAAATATTACGATTTTATGTTGGTTACCCTGGGAAAATAACATACAAAGTAAACTTTTCAAAGTGATATTATGTTGAATAATTGTTCAAAATTAACTTGATTCTTTGTCTGAAGAGTTTAAATGTTTCTTCTAAATGTATATATTCTGTACTTGTAATGACTGCTTTGGTGGTAATGTGCAGACATGGTAGTTTTTATTAAGCTTATATTTTGTGTGAGATTAGGTGGGACTATGTAAACTTTGTTTTAAAATTTTACTTGTTTTGAGAAAATTGGTATTTGTTAACACAAGTACAGCACCAAATTCTGTACCTGTAATGAGTTATTTTATGTCATCGCAAGTAATAATTTGGTGAGTAATGTTATTATTTAATTCAAGGCATATTAAAATCATATTTAATTTACATTTGGTTGTGATTTCTGGTAAATATTTTTCAGAAAAAAAATTGAATTTGTTACAGTTAAAAAATATTCCAGTTATACAAATGTCAGGAAATTTTTTTTGCAGGAACTCTGTAACCACCCTGTAATTGGTTTCTCGAGTAGGTCGCTACTCGCAGTTGAGCGAGCGTATACCGTAACTGAGCGGGAGTGCCTGGCGGTGGTAAGTGGCGGAATATCCTGTTGGGGCACAAGATAATCATTCTGTCTGACCACCATATTTTGATGTTTCTATAGTCTTGTCGGCTGATGGGAAGCCGGTTGACACTGTGGTGTTTGGCGTTGCAAGAATTTGATTTCTGGATAGAATACATTACAGGACGCGCAAATCACAACGCTGACCTGCTGAGTAGGAAGGTTTTGGAGGAAGGGATAGCAGTGGTGGAAGACAAGCCTAGGGCGGGGCCAGTAATGGCCAGGATCAAAGTAGAGTGGGACGAAAATTTGGTTAGAAAATTTCCCAACATCGGGGCGGATCAGAGAGCTGATGGGGTGTGGGGTGAGATCTGTGGTATCCTAGAGGATCCGGAGGCAGATGTATCTGACCCCATGGTTGGTAAGATTCTCGAGTGGTATTGCATCAGCTGCTGTGTTTTGTTCCGCAAGGCAGGGTTGGATGTGATGGGGTGGAGGATATGCGTGCCCAAGACCTGGATGCCTGAGTTGATTATGTATGTATGTGCATAAAGCCCCAGGCCATTTCGGGGAAAAAAGACATTTTAGCTCATCCAGTTAAGTTATTACTGGAGTGGCATGTCGCGGAGCGCTAGGAAGTACGAGTTGTTGTGATTTGTGCCAGAAGGCCAAGTTCCCAGACTGGAGCTGGGAGGGGCCGTGTAATTCTATCTTCCCGGAGGGCCCTCTGGATTTATTTGCGGTGGACTTGTACGGCCCGTTGCCGCGGTTCAAAGGGGGAGTTCAATATGTGTTATTAGTGTTGGGTGTGTGTACCAAGTTGGTGAAGTGCTACGCGCTTAAGCGTGCGACCGCAGCAGCGTGTGTAAACTGCTTGTTATCAGATCATTTCCCTAAATTTGGAAAACCAAAACGTATCTTGAGCGACCATGGTACCCAGTTTACGGCCGACGAGTATAGGTGGGAAATGTTGTGGCATGGGATCGACATTGTGTACTCATCAGTACGTCACCCGCAGAGTAACCCTGTCGAGAGGTAGGGCGCCTGTTGCTGACTTACTGCCACAAGAAACATAGTAGTTGAGTAGGCTGTACCGCTGCTGAATGATTTTCTCAACGTACACGTGCACACCAGTACAGGGTTTGCCCCAGTCAAGTTGGCAGAGGATGTGGTGCTGAGGGAACCGCTGGCGGCTAAGATAGATTTTCCACTTTCAGTATGGTCGACGAGGGAGGTCATGTTGGAGAATGTGAGGAAAAAGTTGAAGGCAGAGGCTAACAGGAGGAGTAGGCAACAGGCAGCGAGCCAGTCGCAATTCCAGGTGGGCGATTTTGTGTTGTTGAGAATGGCCGAGCGCAGCCAATTTATCAAGAAAGAAACTAAAAAGTTGTATTTATTGTTTGACGAGCCTTTTATTGTGTCGCGGTCAATGGGACCGAACGCACGGGAGTTAGTGCACATGGGTGATCGAACCGTGAGGGGTGTATTTAACTCCTATCTGTTAAAACCATTCAAGAGTTTAGAGAATGTGGTACCGGACGTGGATGCAGGGCAGTAGTAGCTCGAAGGAGCAGTTTCGTTGTGAGCCGTGGAAGGTAGTTCCAGGTCGCTCAAGGGGGGTGACATGGCATGGTGCTAGTAAACCAGAGGTTGCACGTAGTGACTTTGGACCGTGATTATGTTGTAAAAATGTGGGAGCTGACAAAATGCGCCGGAGGGTGGATTCGGTTTGGTCGCTGTTGTCTTGTTCCCTAATGTGTTAAATTTACATGCTGACACATGCTATTACAGGATATCAAAGGTTAGCCGCAAGATAGTAACCAGCTTTGTATATTTTGAAATCTTGTGGTGACGTAGGGAGAGTGTACTAACTAGTGGCGCTCAATTTGAAACAAACTGAGAAAAACATTTTGAGTAAGATTTGGGCGGAAGCCCCAGTTATGATTGAGATAAATTGTAACAAGTTTGATACTGTTAACGTAGTCACTCCGTCTATGTTCCTTTGTTGTTGTCATTCAAAACGAAGTAGTAGGGTAGGATTTCACTGAGCCTCGGGTAATGTGAAGCGTCGCTGGATTAATCTAAGAACTGGTCCGTAAAATACGGGACGTAGGATTTCTAATTCAAATACTGACATCACCGGCGGGAGTTAGCGTCCTTAAAGGAAGATCAGTCAAGTTTCCATTTTGACAAATCTTCCTGGGGGGTTGTAAGGCACTTAGCCATGCCCACCCAATGAATTTTGTACCAAGTTTGTTTTTTGTTGTACTTCGTTTGTATCTGGAGTTAGTAGTGACGTTAATGCATTGTGGCGTTAAGTAATTGGAGAGTGTATTCCTCATTCCCCCCCCCCTCCTTTTCTGGGGTCAGTATAGGCCTAATAGAATCCCAGGACATTTGGTTTGTGACATGTCTGTGTATATGTGTGAAGTCATCCGGTGAGTAGTTGCTCGGCCTAGTAGTGTGGCGGTGCGCCGAAGAAGTTAAGAGTGAGTTTTAAGTGTAAGGACGTATATAGTCATGAGTATCCAGGACTGAGTAACTGCGTTTACTCGAAAAGACAGTGGAAAAGGGAATCCGACCATAATGATGGACTGAAATATGAACATTCCTGTTTTTAGGCATGAGGTCTGTAGCTTAAGGGTGTGGTCCACCACAATTTTCATCACAACTTTTTTTTGTACCAGATTTTTTCTTCTTATTTTAGACACAAAATGTGACTTAATTTGGCTCATATGAAAATTTTTTATCTCTTGTAGTTTTCGCGTAACGGCTTGTTAAAGTCATATTTTGCACGTTTTCGTTTTAATGACTACACTAAAACCAACTCATATACCAAACTAAAAAAAAAATATAGTGGATAAAGACATTGCAGGCTACAATGACATGCTCATAAAATTAAAGAATAAAAATTATTTGAATTTTAAAAAAATGTTAAAACTGAAAATAAAAATTTTAAAAATTCAAAAAAAATTAAGTATACTTTATATTAGAGTGTATCCAGAATCCTGACCCTCTCTCCTCATACATTCCAAAGAATTTATTAAGTGTGTAAACGGGATATTCTAAAAGTATACCTTTTATGGAAATCTTAAATTTGGATTGTGCCCACTCAGGGACACATGACCAGACAAAGTCACGCCCTGTCCAGTCAACACGGGCTCAATTGAGCAAGTGCCATCCACGGCCAACAAGTATACACAACACATAAAGGACGACACAAAGTGAGGGGTGGGTCTACCTTACGAACATACAACACGTGAATTAGCAACATCAAATGTATTGCTAATCTCAACTTACAGTGCACTGGCTCAAAAATGCATTAAAATATGCAATTCAAGATAATAATTCAGGGACCTGCAGCAAGGATACATTAATACAAATTATAACATAATTACAAAAACCTGACTGTGATCCACTTGGCACATCGACGCTTAGCCGGCACGTAGTAAATTAAAAGATGAGAGAAAGGTAAGGTGAACAAATAAAGCTAAAAGAATATGAAACTGACAATCAGCAAATCAAACTAGGTTATACGGGATTTACTGAACTATAGAAAACAACTGAACCCACGACCCTGTTCAAAGAAAGTTAAACTTACCAATTAAATGTATTGCGACGGAGCGTCGAGGTATCGAGTCGTAGGTGCAGGACTCAGAGTACCGAAGCACAAGGTGGCAGAAGGCTAGGTAGAAGGGGGTAAGAGGAACTAGAAGAGGGAGGCGGTGATGATGGTCTACGGGACCCGAACATCCACGAAGATCGGCGGGGTGGCGCGGGCTCATTAAACGGGGCGCATCACAAACACTGGGGCACAGATGATTAAGTCCATGTTTTCAATGGGTGCAATAGTTTTTCATAGGGCTTAGTACAACAAATAATGGCTGAGTCGAGAGTCCAAACACAAGTAATCTTTGGGGATTCTATCAAGGGCGTGCTGTCCCAGCACAGTATGTACTGTCAGTCCTTGTTAAGCTCTGGGATACAACGTTAAATAATTTTCTACCAATGTGGTTAAGGGCAATGATGCACGCTGAAAATCAGTCATGTGTGGGAATAAGCCGCAAATAGGCTTAAACTGTCCGCAAACGCATACTTGTATATTATCAGCGCTCAGTTAGATCGTACATAACACAGGGAGCCGGATATCAGCAGTCAGTTGGCAGCGAGCCTTCATAAAGTGAGGGTGTACTTCTCTTCGCTGTGCGCTATGACATCTAGCGGCCACCGCTTGAACCACTTTAAATGTAGCTTTTTCCTTTGTTCTTTTCTGCTACGCCCTTCTCATCGCTCGGACTAAACAAATGGAGGGGGGAGGGGGGAATGAGGCGAAGAGTGTGGGTAGTGAGATTACTTATCTCTACAAGTCTCGCATGCACCACGAGTCTTGTGGCGTGGCTAGGGACATATCAACACACACAGCCCAAACCTCTGGACCTATAGCCGAGGAATTTAAGACCGTTTCCGGCCAAAACCTCCAAAATAAATTGTCCAAAGCTGAAATTTGGCTCACTTGCACAGTCGAGCATGCTTAATAACATATCAAAACTTTACCGCTCAAACCGTGTCACATCAAAATTGTGCAACAAAGTCATAAGTGACGCGTTAGTGTAGCGTTTTACTAAACTGCTGCCATGAGGCGTAAATTTTATAGTACAATTAAAACAAATAGTTCAAAATAATCTAGAAATTCTGATCTACGTAAATATGTTAGAAATACCTAAATATGTTAAGTTTACTATACACCATAAAACAACAAAGTGAAGGAGTGTATTATTTTATCACAGTTGTGGAAATTCGACGACGATTATCAGCAAAACTAAACGTCTACATGAAAAATATGCCAAGAATATTTTATTGGCCATTCTTTCAGCTTTCTATTGGTATGTCAGTGAACATGTTAGCATATTTCGTTGGATCTCTAGAGCAGTCCGAGCGTCGCAGTGTACCTGGTTCGGCGCGGCAGAGAGGTCAAGCAGCTAACACAGGATGGGTGCGTGTATTTCCGGGAATTCCAATTTTCTAGGGTTACAAACAGGCCTACTTAAGCACACAAATGCCTTCCGTTTATTCTGTATCGCTCCTCATCAGATTTATGACAGGTTACTGCATTTTCGGTGGCCAGTGTCTCTGTGAACCTAATTTCTCCGAAAAAATTGTAAAAACTTCTCGGCAATATTTATGAGAATGTTTTCTTCTTACAATATGTCATTTACAAAAATAATAAGAGAACATATTGTTACCTTAAGCTCTGTAAAATAAACAGGCTATTTTCTTTGTAAGTGCGAATTAAGGTACTTCATACAGTGCTTGTGAATATGTCGGTTAAGTCACAGGTTACTTGTGAAGAATTATGCTCAATGGTGAAAAAAATTGAGAAATATACAAGTGAGTGTAAAAACAATGGAAAAGGAGATATTTTTATTGCAAATAAACCTGTTGCACTGAATAAAGACTGTTGGGCTACAAAGTAAAATTATTTTGTACATTTACGACAAACTTTTTGGGCAGACGTATCCAAAAAAATCTGTAAATTTATAAAATTATTGTGAATTTGCAGAATGCGTATCAATATACAAATGTGTGTATTTATTTTTAAAAATTTGCATACTTAGTGTCTATTTACAAATAAATTCTTGTACATTTTACGATAATTGGTTGAAATGACACCAAACATTTTTTTGGAAAACGTTTCCTACGATTTTTTGGAAAAATACAAAATATTTTGTAAAATATGACGGGCTTGAAGGTAATTTTCTTTGACATCAAACACTGCTCATAAAAATATGTCTCACTACTCTCCACAAGCATCACGTTGCTTTAAAGAATATGGAGAAAGGTGGATATGTACTATTTGTTCGATGATAGGCTTCCATTTCTGAATCTGAATTACTTATACTGCTGTCAAGCAGCAGAAATAATCAATTTAGAGACATTTTCGAAGGAAAGGCAAAATGACCACGTACACAGAACGGAACATGTGTGTGGAAAGAGAAATTTAACCCAGATGTGCACGTAAGACGAACATCTCCGTGAAAATTTTTTTTTTCTATGAATGCGGAAAACAAGTGACGCTGTCTTTATCAGATTACAGATATCGTTGTAGCAGAAGCTAGGTATCACAATTTTTGCAGTAAACTTTTCGCGAATGGTCTTAATTTTTGCCGAAATAAAAGTTTTAGTACTGGTCGTCCTATCGACACAAATCAAAATAAAAGTATTGCAAAACTCTGTCCTTTTTAATAAGAAAAGCTGTGAACGTCGATTTTCATTGACAGAACTGTGTGGTTTCAGGATCAGTTATGGAGATGAGACATACTGTAGAAGTTACGTGGAAATGAATGGATAATTAGAGAATAGCATGCCAATATCAGCAGTTGGATGTAAAAATAAGAATTTTAAAAGAAAAACAGGACAGTCACATTCCAGTGCTTAGAGAAACTGTACACAGAGAAGATTTGGTACATTCAACAGTGTACTTCTTTGTATGTGGCGAAACAAGCGTGTGAAATTTGAATCAACCAAATATTTGCTTACCACCAAGGTTAAGTTCTCTCAACAAGAGTGTTTAATCCAATTAAATGTACATTTTGTTAGAACAACCAAACCAATATTTGAAACACTTCATACATTGCAAAAGAAACTAAGATTTTGTTGGATCAAATACATATGTACTTGTTTCACCACACACAAACACATACATCTTTAACTGGAACAAACCTTTTTCTCCGTGTAAACATTTAATGAAACTAAATAAAATAACATAAATAAAATCTTGTGACGTCAAGGTACCCTAGTTTAAATTAAATAAAGTACGAACATTATACACAATCTTTAAAAATGACAATACACTCTTCCCTCGCTTATCCGAACTAGTCGGGGGACGAACCGGTTCGGTTTTCTGAATTGTTAGGATAAAACATAATTTTTTTTTTGTTTGTAAACAAATTAGGTATATTTGTATTTAAGTACCGAAAGTACTATAAAAACATGGTGTACATATACATAAACTGTTAATTGAATTTTATTTTACACTATATGTACTTAGTACTAAAAAATTTTTTACATAGTACAATATTTAAACATACCCAAGGAACTCGGCGCAGCGCGCACTAAAGCGATCTGGCAAAGCTGTTTCCTGCCCGCCCGGCGCTCCGCTGCCAGCTGCTCAAGCGCCCCTGCATTCCTTTGTTCCCCTCTCTCGCCTAGCCCACCCTTGAAATGTAGGTCACTGACACACAACAGATACGACTGTCACGTCGCGCACGAATGTTACCAT
Organism: Medauroidea extradentata; assembly: GCA_003012365.1. Lineage (NCBI taxonomy): Eukaryota > Metazoa > Arthropoda > Insecta > Phasmatodea > Phasmatidae > Medauroidea > Medauroidea extradentata. The sequence goes on from PNEQ01000835.1 coordinate 101,253, forward strand.
CCTTGATGATTATCATCCCTTAGTGAAAAACACTGTAACGTGACGTACGT
>PNEQ01000836.1:0-11832 GCA_003012365.1 Medauroidea extradentata
GGCCATAGGCTGGTAACAGATATGACGGCCGTTAATCATAAAATTCACTTAGACCCTTTCCCTGCGCCGACAGTCGATGCTGTTCTGCAGCATTTGGGCAAGGCTGCAGTTTATTCTGTCATTGACCTAAATGCCAGCTTCCACCAGTGCTTGTTGCACCCGGACTGTCGTAAATATACAGCCTTCCGCACCCAGTGGGATCAGTTCGAGTTCAACAGAATTCCCATGGGTGCTAAGTTCGGGACGCAGGCACTTTCTCGGGTATTGGACCATGTGTTAGCGGACCTCAAGTTTAAGTGTGTGATAAACTATATCGATGACATCATTGTGTATAGTGGGTCTTTGGAACAGCATTGTGAGGACCTTAGGTTGGTACTGTCCCGTTTGCGTGACGCTGGTCTTACTGTTAACCCAGTCAAGGTCACGTGGGCATCTTCTTCCGTTAAGTTTCTAGGTTACGTAGTTTCTGGTGGACGTCTGGTTATGGACCCGAAACGGGTAGTGCCGGTCGTGAATTTTCCTCGGCCCAGAAACGTTAAAGGGGTTTCGAAGTTTATTGGTTTTCTTGGTTACTATGCTCGGTTTATTCCGCATTTTTCTCAACTTGCTGCGCCCCTTAACCGCCTTAAGCGGAAGGGCGTTGTCTTCGATTGGGGTCCTGACCAGGAACGAAGCTTTTCCTCCTTGAAATCGGCACTGGCCGCCGCTCCGTCTTTGTACCTGGCAGATTTTGATCTTCGCTTTGTGGTACACGTCGACACTTCAAGCGTGGCGTTGGGTGCTACTTTGGGTCAGTGGCGAGACGGGGCGGTGTGCCCCGTGAGTTTTGCCAGCCGTACTTTGTCGGACTCAGAACGTCGGCTTAGTGCTTTTGAGAAAGAAGCACTGGCTTGTGTATGGGGAACTGCCAAATTTGAAACTTTTGTGGCAGGGGTTGAATTCGACTTATGTACTGATAATCAGGCCGTGTCGTGGTTGCTGTCGCACTCGAACGATTTCGGGAAGCTGGGGAGATGGGCGTTTCGTTTGTCAAGGTATAGATTTGTTATTAAGCATGTTGCCGGTACCCAAAATGCGGCCGCTGACGCCTTGTCTCGCATGTTCTGTCCTGAAGATTTCGAGGAATGTGTTCCTTCTATAGAGGTGGTGGAAGGCGTGTGTTCAGCCTTTACCACCTGTCCCTCTTTTTACCAACGTTTGAGCGATGCTCAGGGCAAGGACCCCTTCTGCCAGGATCTCATTGACGCAGTTTCCAGAGGTGATGATGTGCCGTATTCCTTGGATGACGGTTTGTTGCATTACACTGGGCGTCGGAAACGTAGCAAATGTCTAGTAGTCCCTATGATTTGTAGGGCCGAATTGCTGGCCTATTTTCACGCCTCTCCCTTTGGAGGCCATTTGGGGCGCCAAGGAACTCTGGACAAGGTGTATGGTAGATTTTATTGGCCTTCGGTTTCCGCCGATGTACGGGCCTATGTGCAGAGTTGTGAGATTTGTCAGCGTGCTAAACCCCAGCAGAACTCCCGTGTGGGAATGTACAGTGTGGATGAGATTACCTTCTCTTGGGAGGTTCTACACTGTGACGTGTTTGGTCCTCTCGTTCGGTCATCTAAGGGGAATAAGTTCATCATGGTCATCTTGGATGTGTTTTCGAATTTTGTTATACTGATTGCTATGCGTAGTGTGCGCAGCTCAGAGATTCAGCGTCATTAGACCGACAGAGTGTGGGCAGTTTTTGGTCCTCCGGTGAGCTTGCTCACCGATAACGCCTCCTACTTCCCTTCAGGGTCATTCAAAGACATGTGTTTTCGCACGTCCATCACGCATTATACCTCCAGCCCCTATTTCCCTTGTGGGAATAGAGTGGAGCGTTTTAATCGCAATCTTAAGGCGACCCTTTCAGCCCTGTATCATTCTCAACAGAATATGTGGGATGAAGATATAGACCTGATAAATATCGGGTTTAATTCCACTGTTCATGGAGCAACCAAAAGTAGTCCGGCTCGTGTCGTCTTGGGTCGAGACTTGTTGCACCCTTTGTTAAATGTTTGGGGCATTCCGTCCCCGGCCTCTCCTTTATCTGATACGGCCAGAGAATTGTTGGCCGCTGAAATTATGAGTAACTTGTGTGAGGCGCGCGGCCGCCTTCAAACTAGATATAATGCCGGCCATGCTGCTGCAGATTACCAGGTGGGTGATGCCGTGTTTTGCCAATCGTTTTCGCTCCCGTCTAGTTCTGACCAACGCGGTAGCAAGCTTATGCTGAAGTTTCAGGGACCTTTCACAGTGAGTAAGTTGTTAGGCCCTAATACTGTTCTTCTTAAAGACCCCATAACGGGTAAAGTGATTCGGAAAGCCCATATCACACATTTGAAACATGCTACATCTTAACCACTGTTTGTTTTAGGCGTGTTACAGGACATCAGTATCGATGATTGATGGCGGAGTACTTGTGAGCAACGAGACGACTGACTGTCATCTGTGAAGAGTGGGGGGCTGGGCCCGCCCCCTTCCTCTCTCGTTTCTTTCCCTGCTGTTCTTTCTTAGTCCTGTTATCCTGTTGTAGCCACGTAGGGGTAGTGTGTGGTGGGCTAGTGGTCTTGGGTTTGGTAAGGACTTGTGTGTTTGTTGTGTTAGTGTTTGTTAGTGTTACGTGTAGTCGAGCGGTGTTGTTTGTCTTTGCCAGCTGGTAGTGTTGCATGTGTGTGTATAGTGCCGGTTGTGACGTCTAAGTGTTATAGCATTACGTGTACTCGGCCGAGTTATTACCGGTATTATCCCCGCTGGTTTGAACGTTTATTGGCGATTGCTATCATTAAGAGTGTTTTTGCGCTGTATCATGTATAATATTGAACAAACCAAGAAGGTATATTTATATTTAAGTAGAGTTGATATGCTTGTGTACTTTTGTGTATTTATTTGGAGAATTTTTAATGATGTAATTACTTGGTATGAATATATGAGTATTAGGGATGTCACTATATTGTACCTGATGTATAAAAGGTTTTATTGTTATTTTTAATTGGAATTTTTTTGTCTCTAATCTTGACCGGCTTTTGGTACTTTTCAGAGAATATTTTCGGGGATTGTCTTTCAATTTGTTTTTCTTCCTTTGCATGTGCTCCCGTCTGGGGTCGCCGTCAGAGCTGTTCCGCCTTCCTATCCTAAAGCGGCACGAGCGTGGGAGCTTTCCTGATGAGAGCGGGGAGCCGAGTGTGGTCCTATTTCCGGCGAGGACATCTTGAGTCCTACGACGTACTGGTTCTGGCCTTCGTCCTACGGGTGGCGATTGTCACACGTGGACCCCCCCTTACGCCTCCAGGTTTGGAAGACTTCGCCCATTCTGTAGAAGGAGTAAGGAGGGGGGAGTTGAACTAGGAGTAGCTCACTCCTTGTCTGAAATGTATTATTACGGCCAGCGACTTGTGAATGCAGTGATACCCTAGAAGTGTGTGGTTAAATTAGACCTGTGGTGTCTCGTCTGACGTCTGTGACTCTTCTCCGTCCCACTTCGACGTGTTCGGCCGGTCTCGGCAATCTTCGGCTCCGCTCGTGTCCTCCCTTCCCTTGCCCCTTCCCCTACTTCCATGACCACAGCTCTGCCGGCCTCTCTGGGCGACGAGCGAGTCAGTCTCTTCCCGGTCCCGCTCGTGGGCAGTTGTGACAGTCCGCGACCCTGTAGGCACGTCCTCGACGTACGTTTGGTAAGTTTTTTTAGTTGTTCTATAATTTTCGGTTTCATCTTTCTGCATTGATTTGTGTTCCTTCCTTTCGTTTCGGTCGTATGTGTTCTTGGACGTGCTTTCACGGCCGCGGGCTGGCTACAGCTGGGGCCCCGTTTAACTACATTTCGGATAATAGTGGTGCATGTTGTTTGGCAGCCACAACATTGTTTGTTTCACGTTTCCGAATTTATTCATCGTAAGTCTGTATGGTAATAGAGAAGTTGAATGATAGACACATTCACTTACATGTGATTAATGAACTTATTGTGCATTGGATTAACTTGTATGTATTGAGATCTTAAATATAAATTGATTGATATCTCCCTCCTGGCTTGTTTCCGTGTAGCTAGCGTATTTCCTCGTCCCAGTGTCGAGCTGTAAGTGAGTTCTCGGGTGTTTTTAAGGAGTGTAGGATTGCTTCTGGGTGCGTGGTTACACTCCGCACATATTCAACGGCCTGGTGTTAGCGGTGAGCCTACGATCCACGGGTTCAAGGTACAGATTGTGGTGATGTAGCAGCCAGACCACTTGCCTCCTACCACAACCACCAAGGTTTGATTCCCAGCTAGGTCACATGGGAAAATGTGATATACGTTTCCGTTGCTATTGGTTTCCATTGCACATCACATTCCATCACTTCTTTAATAAAGGGTATCATTTCATGTCATCACCCAGGGAATGTTGGATGCATGCCTATCGTACATTCTCCCACATTGTAAGTCTGCCTCCAAGGGGTGTATGCCTTGCCCTCAGATTCATTCCCCTCTCAATTTTATTATTACAGCATTTATATAAAGTTCTGACAAACCAGGTTATAGCATCACTAGAACATGACTCACGCAAATAGAGCAGAGTCTAGGCCGGCAGCCCCTCGCTTGTCACCAGGGACGTTCCCAACATCATTTGCAGTTGCTTCCTCTGGAGTTTTGGCCTTAAGTGCATCAACCATAACCTGCTTATGTCGAAGAACTTCCAGCACAATGTCCTTCCCCATCATACACATCCTACCACCTACAACACAAAATACATTTGTACAGTTTAGTATATACTATATAAGGATTTTAATAGTACAGTATACACTATATAAGGATTTTAATTTACAAGTAATTTATTACTATTGGTACAGTAGTAATGTAACATTTGTTTATTTTGGTTTGTAGAAGCTTAAAATTTATTATATTGTTTTCTTAAAAAATTTTATAATATTTTAAACTGATTGTTAATATTACAGAGAGCCGACAGAGTTAGTTTCTAAACTTCCTTTGGGTTACGTAAATTTATTTATGAATAAGAATAAGTTAGAACATACATATCATTTTATTTATTTTTCTTAAAAGTAATTTAATGGTACGTTTTTCTGCTTTATTTTTGTATTTGTTTTACATTTTGCATTTAATACATATATCCCCCCCCCCTTATTTCCCGTTGTTTCATGAATTTTGGCAGATGATATAACCTCCAATCTACTGATGATGATGCGCAAAGGCTTTGAAAAAATTTCGAGTGTAAGAGGTTTGAGAGTATGATTCTCTGGGGTGCCTTGACAACAGCCAGATGCCGTAATTTTGTATCATCAGAATATTCAGGAGGTATTGGTACCATCCTAGTTAGTTTCTTAGTTTAATAACGCCCTGAGAAAGTTTTCAGTGAAGCGGATCAGAAAAATTGGAGAAAAATTTTGATACCTGGAAATTTAATTATTTTAATGTTTGAAGGCATAGCAGTCTACAGAAGTAGATTCTGACACCGTACAGAAAAGGAGGTCTACCGATGCTTCAATAAATTTCCAGAAGTAGAAGCCTAATGAAACATGCAATTAGTGTATCTAACTATAATTGATCTTTGCAAAGAATTTTATGGAATTTTGGACAGTTACTAGTTTATAACTTTATTGATTTTGACCAACATTAATCTTTTATACTCAATGGTCTTATTTCCCAAAAATTTCTTGTGGCTAAAGACTTTGAATCATTTAGACAGCTAGCCAAAGTAAATTTTGAACATATTTTTTAATTTGATTAGGTTGGAACTGTGGAAAAATAAATAATTTGTTATTTTCAAATTGAAATTTTTAAGATTTAATTTGCTACTTCCAGCAGCATTAAAGGCATTCAAATTTTAAATTTAACACTTAATTTTCACAGTAATTGCATTTAATTTGTTTTACTGTCAAGCAATTAAATTACTACTTTAAAGAGTTAAATACTTTAATGTTACATTTTGTAAGGATATGGCAGTCACTTTCGCACAGACCTTACCTACATTTCTGATTTATTTCTACACTAATTAATGTATTTAGTCAACTTCATTTCAGTTTGCTTCAATATTCAATACTCTACTATTTTCATTAAATCCTGTATTATCCAGCTAATATCATTTTATTTATGGTAGTTAGAGTAATAGCAAGACTAGACTCAGAAAATTGTTGCGAAAAGTGTGTATGTATTTCTGGCTGTCCTCCTCCAAAAAATTCATAATTTTATAACTGTACTAAACATTTTACAACTCTTACACATCACAATAACAGTAATTTCATAAAAATAGAACATTTTTTGGTTCCACAGTTTTTGTACGAGCACTTGTCAAAACAGTGATTTTACTTTTTTCACTACTTACCTAAATTAAAAACCATTCAAACGACAGAAATGAAATAATTTTGAGTGAAAGAAAGTGTGCTGAGCTACAGAATGACACCTTTGAAATTTCACTTAAAAATATGTTTGTATTAAAAAAATTCTTCAGTGTAAATACATTTTTGCATATCTAGGAGTAGGCCTACTTGTATTATTTAAAAATATTATTTATATATAAAATAACAAAGGTGTCATTCTGTAGCTTAATACATGCACTTTCACTCTAAATTATTTCATTACTATCGTTTGAATACACAGTTATTGCTTTGGGTAAGTAGCGAAAATAGTCAAATCGCTACTTTGTCACGTGCTTGTACAAAGACTATACAACCGAAAAATATTTTATTTGTAAGAAATTCCTATTAATGTAATGTGAAAGTGCTGGACATTGTTTCCTACTATTACAAAATTACGAATTTTTTGGTGCAGAGTAGCCTTGAAGGTGTCCACTTAGTTCTACTACGGTAAAAGTTTTGGCAATGTCTTGTAATATTATCACACCCCAGTAAATAACCTACAGACACTATCTAACACTATCATATCCAAAGTTTCAAATCACACCAACCAAACTATCCAACACCCAGTACAAACAGGGGTTGACACACTTCAACTGGTTATGCTACCTGTTATAGATCTCCCAAAAATGTTTTTCAATAGATAAGTACCCTCCTATATTCTTTTCCAATGACTAAGTTTGAATTTATTGGGCCTCATCAGAAATGCTATAACAGGGTTCTACTGTAGACAGTGGACAACACAGACATCTACTTTATTTAATGTAAGTATATATAATTGAATATCTCATACCTAAGACAGTAGTAACTCAATGCAGCACTGAACAAGGTTGACCTTGAGGAAAACTAGACCATAGAGAACAGCAGCTACTAGTAGATACAAGAGCCATACCTGCAACATCTGATTGTACTGATGCACTAATGGGAGTGGGTAAAAGCAAAACAAACAGTCCAGTTTATCTTCAAGATGCTGTATATCATGGGAACCACTGCTTGTTTAAAAGTTGAAAAAGTTACTCAACAATCCCCTGTCATGACTCCCAATAAGTGTGTTTTTCCCAGATGACCAGTGGTGTAGAAACATATGGGAGGATGGAGTCCATCTGTAATATTTCTCCAGTATTCTCAAGTTACCCACACAGCTAAACAGACATTCATTTAATTTTATGCCTACACAAACACAGGATCTTCGTATACTGCTAAAATTTTGGGTTACACTCTGAAAAAGTAAAATGTTGAGGAAAATGAGGAAAACCATAGTATGAAGGCTGTATTTTCCTACAAAAATACAGACCTGTGAATATACAAAACCGCAAATGAAAACAACAAAAGAAACAGCATGACATTTAACGAGGTGACATCTGCTCTTGCATTCACTTTGTGATGGTTACACTGCATTGTTCTTTTCAAAAGCTAACGTGGAAACTTGATGAATAGTACAAACCAAAAAGAAAAAAAAAACACTTACTCTGTTTTAACTTTTTACTCATTAATTTTTTTCTGCAAACCACTGCAACACAATACACAATACTAACAAATAATAGTGTCCTGCAGCATCTGGCTTCAGCAAAATGACCAAAAATTTAAAATACAACCCGCACGAGGTCTTTAAATATACCAGTTACATTTTGCAAGGTGGATGTATAAGTATCCTAACCATTTTGTTTGCCTCATACATGAGCACGAGAGAAGTTAGTGTCGTCTGTAAGAATGTGACACACCATTCATGCAGAAGCACGAGCATGCCTTCCATCGTTCTTGGGTCGTGCTCTTTGCTAAAGGACCACCACCCCTCAACCCTTCTAAGCGACAGGGTCTTACTGGAGTTGGGAATAATGAGCATCACTCAGCAAAGGTCGGTACAGTTGGTGAGATGAGTAGGTGTGGAGGCTGGTCATCGTCACTGCTCAAACATCACCGCCATAACAGATGGTTGTAATTAATATTTCATTCACGGTGGTCACAGATAAACTAATGGATAAAAATAGTGGGACGGCCTAGAGGGGAAACGACTCCTGATTGACGTAGTCATCTTGCAACGCTCCCAGAGGTGAGGACGCAGGTATGACAGGAATACTGCCAGGCTTTACCCTTAGGAAGAGCCACAGAATGTCATCCCCAGGCTCCCTAGAGTGAACCATGATTCTTTACACATGAAACGCCTCCCTGGAACTAAACCTACCGGGATATGCCTTGTGTGTCAGCTTGGTAAGTTCTGGGAGCGTCACAGCTTTCCCTGATGCCTTTTGGGGCAGTGGGATTATTCCCACAGGAATGTCACTAACACTTATTACTGCCTGTCGGCGCTTAGCTGCGGCCTCTGCCTTGATGCCTTCAATTAATGCTCTCCCCTCTGGCGATAAATTGATTTCCAAACACTCAGTATCTGACATGAACACTCTTACTTAAGGAATGAAACTAAGAAATGTGCTTGAACTGTATATATTGTAACTCAATCAGTACACTTTTACAATCACTGTTTAACACTGGTATATACACAATATGGCTTTTACACTGGTCTTTGTACAATACTGATTTACACTGGTCTTTATACAATACTGCTTTTACACACAATGTTCACTATACTCGACCGTGTGGTTACTTATAACGGAGCCCCGGAACTTCTCATAGATTGACAAAACTTCCGCATCTGGCGGTCATATATATGCGCCTCATGGTGACTAGTTAAGTTTCCAGTAGGGTGCGTTCCCTTATACTTCCCGTGTGGCTAGGGCGTGGACGTGTCTCATAAGCAAACGAGCTTTCGGCACAAGAGTAGGGTAGGACCAAGCTTAGGCTCCCTTTTCAGGAAGCAACCTGTATAAGAATGGGTAGGCGGGTTTAGGCTCCCTTCTCAGGAAGCAACCCACGGAAGATAGGTTATGGTGAACAGGTATGAGAGGCGGACTTAAGCTCCCTTTTCAGGAAGCAACACTTTTAAGGTTGGGGGAGGTGCCTAGGCTTGCTCGGGGAGGAGGCCCGAGCCCTAGACTGTTGATCTAGCTAGGTGAGCGCCCGCCTTATATACCCCTGAGGGGGGGCTTAAAGTACTGTTAGTGCGTGGTGAAAATGGCCACCGCTGGAGAGGAGGCCATCTGCTGGCTAGCAGGTGCGCCACTTCAATACCCATAAATCTTCCACACTCTGCCAAAAAATACGTGAATATATTAAAACTTTCCCGCGGGGCGTGAAAATGTCCATGTTGCCAAAAGAATATAAACAAAGCACAAAATAAATACACAAAATTAATATTGTTACGTTTACAATAATATATACACATTTCCTCTCTCCACAGTTCATAATTTTCTTCCTGGTGTTGTTTGCATAGCGTCCATTTGTTTGTTTACATTTTTTATGGCGGGTGTGAATATATGCATACAAAAACCGTAAACATAAGCATCTCTAATGCTTTAGTTTTAGGACAAAACGGCTCACAATACTGAATTTAAGTGACCCCTTGAGCAAAAACAATGTAGGCCTAACTCTTAAATATTAATAATATACGGGCCGAGCATAAAATATATACTAAGCACCTTACGGGGTGAATGAATAGTGAACAGTACATTCCATAAATTACCGCTAGCTATATAAAAACTGTTTGGCCTTAGATGTGCCAGCATTGCCTCATTATTTATATTTAATAAAAATGTTTTTGAAATTGTTGGGTGATTGCAGTTTAACTTAAGTCAGAAATTTTTTGAACTTTCTTCACTGCTAAGATGATTACAAAGAAAAAATTAACAACTCACACTAATTATACTGTAAATGTTTAAACTGAAATGTGAACATAAACCACGCAGAATGAAAACAAAATGTATAAAAATAGTTGTATGACAAGACTAGAATCCTTACCTAGGTGAGTATGTATGCAGATATTCCACATATCATACCAGTAGTTGTCAACATCCACCATTGATTTAAACTCGTAGTTCTTCTCTGGGTAAACCACATCATCAGACACTTGGTGGTATCCCTGCCGTGACAACGTGGTGTCCAACAGTGTCGCCTTGCGGTTTAAATATACAAACACCTGTAGGTTACAAACAACATAATAAGTATTATGTTGTTCCTTTCATCCACTGCAATTAATATATTCCATGCACATTTAAGTTAATATAATTTATTTTTAATTATGAAAAATATCAGATGGATAAAAAAAAAAGACAATTAGTTTAAAAGTACTAATCAGGCAATCTTAATGGCCTGACACGATTACTCTGTAATTTGTTACATACATAATTATCTGCTTATGCAATCACCATCTTGATTTGTCCGTAATTGAGTAAGAAAAACGCACACAAAAATAAATGACAGACACATTTAACTAAAATTAGCATACATTATATTAAGCTGATCAATTTGTAATTTAGAAAAATTAATACACAATGTATTATTAAAAAATCAATGGCTTCTTAATTTTGTATTTAATAGTTTTGATGTGACATTAAAAATTGACCAATTATTTTGTGGTACTAAAATGTATAAATTAATTATTAACATATTGTGACATGTAAAATTGTAATGATTTGATGCAAAATAATTTTTTGTTTCTTCCTTCCCATTTGTCAGTCAGCTGAAACAATACTGTACTCTGATCTTATCAGAAACTCTAATTAAGGACTCTTAAACAGGAACTAACCACATTCAGTTTGGAGGTTCTCCTTAGAGGTTTTCAGAACCACTATAAGCAGTATGAGTTTATGTTTATAGTATACACTTTTTCCACTCAACCTGTAGCACAAGTGAAGATGCTTTTCCCCATCCTCTCAACGTGCCATTAGATTAAGCTAACTTATAGAGCTCTGGACGGCTGCTCTGTTTGGAAGCAATGATGGTCACGCGTCTACATACATTTACAGATTTTGATATTCTGGTGTTGGCAATGAAAACTTTGAAGTATTGTGAGGAAGATTAAAATGGGCCTATTAATAAATATAATCACAAGTTTTCAGATTATTTGGTACAGGGTGGTTTTTTTTAAGGCTTTTTGTTTTAGGCAGGTGAAAGTGGTGGGTGTAAAGCTGTTGGTGCAAAGGGCGAGGATGAAAATGGGAAGCTGGACAGGGTCAAGATGAAAATTGGGAGTGAAAAAGGAACAGCATGATAAGGGAGAGAGTGAAAAGAGGGAAGAATAAACTGGGTAAAAGGCAACAAGGTGTGAATGAAAGTGTGAGGAGCAAAACAGGAAGAGAAAAAGGAGAGGACAAAAAAGGCAAATGAAAAGGGCACAAAAAAGTGCAGAATTAGAGAAAAATAGAGGAAGAAAATAAGAAAAGAGGAAAAGGGGGAAAAGAAGAAATGGGTGAGGAGAAATAAGAGAGAGATAGGACAAGAAGGAGAATGATTATTAGGATTTGGGCGAGGAAGAAGGAGGAGAAAGAGGAGGATGTGGAAGAGGTAGGGAAGGATGGGGGAGCATGATCATAAGAGGAAAATAGGGAGGAGATGTGATTGTTGATG
>PNEQ01000836.1:12832-36302 GCA_003012365.1 Medauroidea extradentata
ATTGGGGAGTAGTAGGATTGGGGAGGAGGAGGATTGGGGGGGAAGAAGATGGGGAGGAGGAATTAGGAGGGGGAAGATGAGGTATGAGAATGGGAGAAGAGGAAGATGGGGAAAGAAAATAGAGAGAAGGAAAAGGTGAAGGAGGCAGTGGTAGAGGAGGAGGAGGAGGAGAAGGAGGAGGAGGAGGAGGAGGAGGAGGAGGAAAAATCACACTTTTGACTGCCTATCAAGACAGTGAACCAGGTATAAATCTTATGGAGTCATTTCTTAATTTCATGTATGGAGAATGTTGTGAATGTTATTGGGAGTCTGGCACATTTTCTCGGGGTACTCACATGTATAATTTGATCTCTGCTCAGGAAAAGCATTCACAGAAAATTATAAGGGTTTAAATCAATTTCCAATCCGGCAGTAATCTTTGGAGCTTATGTATTTTCACTTAGTGAGAAAAGGTGAAAATCAAAGTTTATTTGCAGTCATTTTTAGATATGAATATCTTGGTGCAGAATGTTAAAATAAAGTGTGCATATGAACAATACACCTTTGTCTTTATTATTATATCATAAAATGAAAGGGTCACCATTGAATGAATCATAGAGATAAATTATCGGTGAAAAGAATGCACGTCTGTTCATTTTTGCGTCTAGAGCCTAAGAGTAAAACATAATACGTGTACTGTGTCACCCTCAGTTCTTTGCACTTCTAGGCCAAGAATGTGCAAAAATCAATACCCAGGTGGCCACTTTAAGTGGTGACCAAATCTCTTCACGACATATAATTTTAACATTTCGAAGTGACTCTTAGAAAAGTAAAATTTTATAACGTATGGACCAGGAAAATTTTAGATTTGTATGCACACCTACACACAATACTAGGTACTAAACGTGACTATAGCAGACGCTGACCTGATCCTTTTCCTTGAGGCGCTGAGGTCCAAACTGCAGCAATCCTGTATAGCAGAGATGCTGTGCTATCTCATGGATGCTGAAGATGTACTTGCGAGCAGCCATCATGATGTTACGTATTTCCAAAGGGAGGTACTTAAGGAGATAGTGGCGCCTGATTGGATGATCCAGATACTGCTCCACATTGGGGACAATATAAGTGATGTTATATATCTCCACGAACAGAGACAGAGGCAGACGTAGCAGAATGTCACACATTATGGTCCAACCTTCCGGCCAATCTGCACAGAAGTCCATACTGTGCATTTCACACCACTACACATTATATCCTAAACAACTAAAAACTTTCAAATTAGCTTTATTCATCACAGCTAGCTAAGAACTTGTAAATATAAATTTTTCTAATTCAAAAAAGTTGCTTTCATATGAAGTATGGTCGGGATTCTGATGACTTCACACCACTTAAGGGAGCTGCCTACCAGAGAGCTGAAGTATGAGCAAGGATAGGCATTTATATGTTAAATTATATTCTGTAGTGCTCAATTATATTTAACAATATAACATTTGGACAGAAACCATTTTCTGCATTGAGAAAAAGAGAATGTTGTTAACAAAAAAATTTACAAAAACGTTTATGCTCTATTTTTGGGTATTTATTAAATGTATTTATAGTTTTCATGGTATTAAAAAAAGACCTAAACGAACCTATAGCCATGTAAGCATTACCAAGATGACCTAAGAAGTCAGTGGTGGCATATACGTAAGTTTGACAGGTACTGAGCCACAACACACATAATTTAACATGTTCATACGTTGCTCACGCCAGGGCTTCGAGGTAGTCATCCTCCTCTAAATTATATTACACAAACCAACAATTTCTTTTCTTTCATGTTTCCAGGCAACCTAATGCAAACATTTCATGTAGCATAACATTCTGTTGTGTTATTTTAAAGTGCTATTCATTTGCAAATTTTTTTTTTAACTTGCATTGAATACATTATTTTTCTGAGCATGCAGTTCTAAAAATTTGGGCCTATTATTCTATAAGACTTATTTCACTGACTTCAATCATAGGGACATTTTTGTGAATGTCTCTGTTTTATTTTGTATTCTTTACAGTTTACACAAATATATCAAACTTGCAACTACTGTATGCAAACGTATACTTAATACAAAAAACATCGGAATCATAATAGCCCTTAGCCTGCAATATAAACTAACCTACAATGGGAAACCTGTGTATATGTCATACTGAAAACATTACCAGCATTTAGAGTTATTGCTAAATGACACACAATCTTGATGTCCACATTCAAAACCATATCTAAAATAAACAAAAGTCACCACAATGTAAGAAACTGAGTCATTTTAAAATTGGATCAAAATGCTCTGTGGTATGCCATTACATCACTTGGTAAAACTAGCTTGAGGGGGAGTCACATTTTCGCAATCGAAGCAAAGCTATTTATGTTGTTTAAGGAGATTCAAAACAATTTACAATTAATACATTTGTGTTGAAGTTTTTGAGTGTGCAGTTCAACTGATATTTGTAACTTTTGTGAATCGAGCTACAAAATAAAACGTATTTAATATAAAATTACCAAGTGTAGATAACACTTTCAGAGCTGTAGTAATAAATAGTTTATCATATCTCAACAAAGACAATATCAGGTCAGGTGAGATTTACACTAAATTAATATTTCTCGGAACCTAATAAAATAATACAACAGCATAACTCCAATTTTACGAGGCCTCATGGTGTGTGATAATGACATTGTAAAATCGATGACCTGGAAAAAACTTAAGTTTTTTAGCCCTCAAAACCCAAAAAATTGCAATAAAATTACATTGTTAAAAATGTTTTGTGTTACTGCAATTTCAATCTATATTAATAAAAATTATGTGTTTTTAAAATTAAATGTCTATTTCTTTACATAGACATATGTCTTTACAACCGCACATATCATATATCATAGAGATTGTATACAAGGACTCGTAAAAAAAAAAATTGGCTGCAAAATATGTTTAAGTAATAAATTATTACACAAATATAAATATTTAGTATCGTCCATGAACATATATGAATGACCATTAATTGTCTACAAATGCTTAACTATATAGCTGCGGGAAACACACCCAACTCGGCTGAGTAATATGTGGCAACTATGTTGTGTGCACAGTGTAGCAACATTGCAACTGAACAGGGACAGGGGGAGTTTGCGTGACCTTGGCAGCTACATATGTATTCTATCCCTCTCCATCGCATGATAAGTCGATTAGCTTGTCAGGGAAAAAGACGTATGATGCATCTTGGAGCACTTCGTCACAGGCCATGCACACCCGCGCCTACAACAGGCCTAATTTTATAGTGTAAATACACGAGGACGGATAAATGTGTTGGAACACAATTCGTTTACAAAGTACCATGTACGGAAACCTTCACTAAACCTGCTGTACAATATCTTGATACTTTCTGGAAGCCCTGCTTCTCACTTGGATCTGTTTTCACACCAACTATGTATCCTTCCACCAAACATCAATAATAACATTGCCAGGCTGACGGCTGCACTGCAAGCTGACGTACATTGTTCATCCACCACCACTAACTATGTCATCTCTAAAATATTGTAATATATGCTAAATATAAATATGTATGTATACATTTTATTTCATTTCCTGAATTTGAACACATTACGTACATATTTCATTAAACAATTATCAATATTTTAGCAGCTGTTCACAATAAACAGAAGAATTATTTCTATGACATCAATGCCAACCCAACCATTCTCCAAATATTGTATAACAGACATGTTTAACTCAGTTTAAAAATAACTATTACAAACAATTTTCATACTCATGGACATGTAACAACAAAAAATAAATTTATTTATTTACCTCACTGTATTGCTTTTTCATTTGCTTACATATTTGTTTGGTAATAACGGAAGTATTCCAAGTATTTTTGTTCAACAGTTTGTTTCTAAAAGTATCAACTTACCGTAAGGTGAGTATAACAATTGACTAACGTTGTTACACCATTAAGTTGCGCTGAATATACCACTATCCTGTATATTTCAAGCATTCATTTTTGTTGTATGTAATCCAAACGAAAAAATAAATTCCTGATTTGTACATGGGTAAATATGGAAGTACAGAAACAAACCCATTTTGAATCGCATATACCTCAGAGGGTGTATCGATACAACTTTGTCCCAAAAACAAAGTATACGGCTGCTGGGTCACTAATGCATCAGTGGTAGTTAATTGTAGAAAATTGTATAATGAAATGCTGTATAATACAGTAGATAAACAACTTAGAAATGAAACACACTACAATGATAAAGGCAGTGTACAATTAAGTAAAAACAACAAAGGCCTTTTTTAACAACATAAATAATCCAAAATCATTGTTGAAAATTGTCCAAAATCGAAAGCAGCACTACAATCTGAAACGTAAATAAAATGGTAATCCAATTAGAATAGTGTTAAGTACAACATCAACACTTAATATAATCAACATGCAATCCGAATTCAAAAAGCAAAAGAAAAGCCAAAATCAAACAGCAGACATATCGCAACACGAAACAGAAAAACCAAGACAATGCCCACATTAAGTTAGAGCTTACTAAAAGGCGAGGTGAAGTGATCACGGGACTAGTAGATGACAGGTCGAAGATGTAGAGGGTGTGTAACTACAGTCAACTCTCGATAATACAACCACGGGAATAACGACCCTTTTTCCAGGAACCGTGGAAAATGGAAAAAAAATTTGCGTAAAAAAAAATTTTTATTAAAAGAAAATAACAGAAACAGACGTTGCACTTATAATGGCCGCAAATGGTTGCAGTCATTTCTCAAAAACTGTACTGCTGCTCACAGCGTGTTTGTTCTAAAAAATATATGTTGCTGTCCCTTCCTCCCGCGCACGTAATGGCCAGCCAACTGGTCTAAATGCCCCTTCCCATCCGCCGGCCGGTCCACGACCCACCTGCTTCTTTCACTCCACTGGCCCCTTGGATACGGTAGTGTTTGTGCCTGTGATATTACGATTACACGTCGTGTTTATTTAAGCTTTATTACATTTTCCGTTTTTGTTAACTAAATGTTATTAAATATAATTACCATCATGTCATTTAATGAAATGTACACAGTAGTGTTTATAAATCAATATTCTTTTAGCAAGTGAAAGCAGGACAGTTCATAATTGACACTTCCAAACATCGGGTGCATGTCTCAGATATGCGTGGCATAGGGCAGTAAGACACTTGACAACAGCGCGTCTGGTGTGAGTCACTAGCCCACCCGTGCGCTCGGCGCTCGAGACCCCTCCCCCTCCCCAAACGTACACATGCGCAATCGGCTCGACCACAGACATAGAAGAACAGGTCTGGAAACTTGGGTTGAAAATTGACCTTCTTATGACTGATTGGCGCCACTGGCACTCTGGTGTTGTTTTAACATTGCGTAAATGGATCCACAAGAAGCAAGCTCGTGTCGGAACTGCTAGAACTGCTAGTACGACGCTATATTGCAATGGTACAACAACACTTCACTGCTAGTGGTGCTTTCAGTCACAAAGGGGTCAATTCAATAGCATTGGCAGATAGCTAGTGTCCAGACCTGTTATTCTAAGACCGTGGGCTCGACCGTAAATAACAGCTGTGGATACACTTGTATACGCCGGAGAAGAGAAAATGTGAAACAGCATTGTGTAGGTATAAATTTGATCCGTGAATGCACATAGGTGAATTGTGCGAAAAACTCGTGCAGAGAGTATAATCATTATACAAGCAGATAATTTTCACACGGCCGGCCGAGCTAGAGAAGTGAAAGAACTGCCAACTAAACAAAGGGAGTAGAGTCATCACATTCCATCTGCTGAGCGAGTGTCAGGAGCTGTGACTACATAGTGGTCAAAAGTGGCACAAGTGACATAGGTTAGACACATATTGTGTTGTTTTTGAACTAACCAGTTTCCAGATAGGTCCTTGGGCACATAAATTATTGTATACGTGTGTGTAGTCGCTCGCTGCCAAGACAAGGTCCCAGGAGGCAAACAGCTTTATCGAAAAGTATGTTGTGCCAGCTAGATTTACAGTTGCCGGCAAAGTTTGTGCCTAGTATGTCGAAGAAAAGTCTAGATGTCAACCATGAACTTACATTCATTTAGAATGTATGTGCCTATCAAAATAAATTACTATTTCAATCAACAACATTGTCATAGTACCTTGTAAATAGTTTCTAAATGCACTTAATTTACGTTGCCGACGATATTAATGTTCTATTATCATGAATTCATGCTTGATGCTGAGCTACAGAAAGGTTGTAATGCACGTCTAGAGTAACACTCATTCAAAATGCTTCATTCTACTGAAAAATATTACTATTTCAATAATCTTTGTTGCAACTTTCTTGCAAATAACTTCCAAAAACGGTCGTTGTGGGCGCAAGAATTTACATTGCCGACGTTTTTGTTTAATTTTGAGCCAAAGAAAGGTCCTATATCCGCTTTGAGAGTATCTATTAATTCAAATTACTTCACTCTACTGAGACATATTACTATCTCAATAAACTTTATTTTGGCATTTTTTGAAAATAACATCTCAAAGGACGTTGCGGACGCAAGAATTTATGTTATCGGCAACGTTTATGATTTATATTGAACTAAACAAAGGTCATAGATCCACTTCAATGTCATACTTTCATAATAAAGTGTTTGCTTTTCAAAATAAATGTTAAATTTGATAAAAACACGTAATTTTTGCACCAAAGACGAGTGGACACCGATTCAATGATAAAAAACGGTAAATCTCGACATTTTAGAGGTCGGGGATCGCCGAAAATTTGTCAAAATTCTAATAAGACCCCTCCGAAATAACGACCCTATTCCCGGGAACCGTTAAGGGTCGTTAAATCGGGAGTTGACTGTAGTTCGGGTATTGGTTATTCATTGATCGACTCGTTACTGTGCTCGTCGTTACTATCACGAGTCACTGGATGTGATAAGAGGAGTGTTGACTGACAATAGGTTTAGAACAGAGAAGGGGCGGAAGGCAGGGGATGAACAAGACCATTACTCCGCGATATTTTATTACTTTGCATGTTGCGCGGGCTGTCTGCCATCAGGTGCCATACTTGGCAAATTTCATGGGCAGTCTGCTTTCAGCTGCCGTGCTTTGCGTGTTGCGCGAGCAGCTGCCTTCAGACACAGTACATGCACTCGTTTAAAATCACAACTGCAGCAGTTTATGACAGATTTTTGTTTTTCATTTCACGACATGGCAGTTACAAGAAGTAATCCTACAAACCACACATTCAATTGTAATAGATACAGAAACTTACTTGTAATCAGTTTTTATTAATTTTTTTCCTTAATTTTTCCACTTTTTAAAATTTGTTTAACTAATTTTTAAGATTTTTGACGGTTCCTGAAGATGGCCTCGTAAAATTGCTGCTTTGTGAAATCCAGAACTTGTAAAATCAGAATTCTACCGTAGTTTGAAAAATTACTATCCAAGTAAAATTTTATTCCGACATTAGTTTTCCTGTAATCTGGCATAACATGCTACCAAAAGCAAGAAAATACTCACTTTTTCAATGAGTTTGTTTATTTAACTATTTGCTAACAATTTATTATGTTTGTGTTTTCAGAGACTTTCCAAATCTAAATCAAAAAATACAAAGTGCAAACAAAAAAAATTCAAGATATACACGGTAGATTGTCTGTTTACCACTACTTTTTGGTGAACTGTAACATTGGTAATACGTATATACATTTTTAAATATAATTATATTTCAACGTGTACAGCCACATCAAAGAGTTTCAATGTGCAAAAGTTTTATTTTACAGAAAAATAAATTTTAATTATTCTAAAGTTAGGCGGCTTGGAGGGAACACACAGTGCCCCTCCGAGGCTACACCTATGGTTGGCCTACCTTGATGAGGCCATGTAGTTTTATCAAACTAACCTGCATGAACTGGTAATGGTGCAACAAACATTTTCCAGCAGGCTTCTGGGTAATAGATGGTGGCTGCTTCCTGTGCAATATTGTCGTCCAGTTCGGTTCCTTTTTCTGCCAGTTTTTGCAGAGCTGTCTGCCTGTCCAGGTTTGGGTCCCCCTCATAAGCATAAATGAGGTAGTACAAGAACTGGTGAAACTTCTTCATGCGGACAAATTTTGGACACAGGCCATACAGCCTGCCCATCCTCTAGACCAACATAACAGGTGTGTACCAAAGTAGTTAAAAAAATTTACATCTGATTAAAATAAGCTTTTAACTTTTATAAAAGGTAGCTATCTGCCATTAATAAAACACTTACCTTACATATGTAACCAAGAAGGTAATGATCAAGATTAAATATGGAAAGCATATATAAAGTTATACATAAACATATAACATTTTGAAGGTTACAAATACTCAACTTTTAAAACAATCTCTACTTACAGGTAAACCACAAAAAGTTATTTTGTTAAAAATTATTCTTTACATGTGATGGGGGCTATCCTGCAACTCACTCAATCCTTTCTCATTTCCCTGCTTGAAACACACGCTCTTGTAATAAGTATAATAGCAATAGATGAAACTTCCATCAACAATACCAGCGACTGATCACAAGGGCAAAAAAGGGTATTATGGAAATGAGAAGGGAACAAACAAGTCGCAAATGGGTGATACCAATAAGTGAAAGTGATAGGTAAAAGTGTGGGAGGTGTTACAATACAATGTCAAAGTTCCCCTGCAGCTAATAATATCCTTTGTTCTATCTGGTAGAACACTGTGTTGTTGTCACTTTCTAAAAGGTGAAGGGCAGCCAGTACTGTTATGGTACACTCACTGGCTGGGCCACTTTATGAGAATGTGAGGCTCGGGGCAGCATAAACCTGAGCCCCCACCCCTCCTTTTTTTAAATGCAGTGATAACATTCACTTGTAAGCCCTCATACTCTAATAACATGTTGGCTGCATTGCCATACTCTGACCTCGGCAACCCAGGATATCAATGACGTCGTCACTTGGGCTTTAAACTTAATAAATGTATTTATGAATACAGTCACTGTTTAATGAGACTTTAAAAATGACCATTTATTTTAAATTATAGATAATTTATATTTTTTAACTAAAAAGCGAGACCCCTTTAGAATGTGAGGCCTAGGGCAAATGCACCCCCCCTCGACAAAGGCTAGATTCAGTCCTGCTGCTGTCAAACTGATAAGTCTAACGTTACAGTACTTTGTATTGTACGAAAGGATATACTATGTAGTACGGTTTAATACATTAATGAATTTAACAGACACAAAAATAGAAGACCAGACACTTCAGAAAACCAGGAAGGAATCAGCCCCTGCCTGTAGCGAGGAACCATACTAGCATTCAACTGGACTGATTTTGGAAAAAAAACGTAGGAAACAAAAATGAGGATGCAGGGCCACGAATCGACCCTAATCAGTCGTGCCAATTCTAGCATCTAGTAAACAGTTGAAGGTGCGCACCAAGCTTGTGCGCGGGAAATACAAACACTGAGGTCCAAAGTCAGAACCCTAATAGTATATACACAAGTCTGAGAAGGACACATTAACAACACTGAAAATTTGGCCAAGACATAGGCTATATACAAAAATATTCAGTCTAAACATCAGTACTGAGCATGGTGGTGCAGTGTTGATGAATATTTGCTTCATATTTGAAAGTATGTATTCAGGGTCAAATTTTTGTAACTGCACAGGAAGCAGAAATACCAGTTACAACTGGGTCTTATAAGAGAGATTTTGTGGACCGTTTTCAACGACAGAATGAGACGGTGCCAGATTTTGTGCAGGTGGGTTATGCTTGGGCAATGAATATGTCCCGTTCTGAAGCTAAATTAGTTGTTTCC
This sequence comes from Medauroidea extradentata, assembly GCA_003012365.1. Taxonomy (NCBI): domain Eukaryota; kingdom Metazoa; phylum Arthropoda; class Insecta; order Phasmatodea; family Phasmatidae; genus Medauroidea; species Medauroidea extradentata. The sequence continues at coordinate 22,616 of PNEQ01000836.1, forward strand.
ACAAAAATTCAACCGATAGATGGCAGCGAACCACAACGTGACTTATCGATGATAAGTAGTATTTTGTCGTGTCATGTTTTGTAATGTTTATGGAGAAACAACTGATGAAGGCTACTCTATGTTTATACATGTGTTTTCTCTGTACACAATTCAATATATCTGGACCAAATTATACAAATAATGGGTGGCCAATCATTGCAACAAAGAAAATTCCCTGATATTTTCTTGATTTCCCTGACAGAAAAACAAAAATTTCCCTAGTTTTCATAAAAATGAAAATAATTTTTTGGCAATTTATTTAACATATTTTCCAATATGGGTTAGGAACAACAATGAAGTATAATCACGCCTACACAAGTATAATTTTTTTTAACAAAAAAAAAATATACTCTCCAAAGTCTATTATTTTCCATCCTATGACTTTTATGGAAGCTTACAATGAACCGACAAGAAAATTCCTTGACATTTCTCAAACTGACCAAAAAATTCCCTGATATTTCTATGTTACTGCCAGATGGGCACTAATTCCCTGATAATTCCGGGTTTTCTAGGTGCGTGGTCATCCTACATTCAGTACCCCCACTGTTTAGGCTAAAATTGGCTTTGGACACAAAAAATATGTTGCTCTAACAAACAATTTCCTCTTAAACTGTATTCAGGATAAAATTGTACTTTTTTGACGGTTCTAACGTTGTGCACAAGTGTTCACGAAAATAGTTCTTGATATATTCATATGACACCATGTGATTTTACCACCTGTCAAGTTTTGTTTACAGTCCATTACCTGTCAAAAGATACTTGTGAAGCAAAATTACATATGTCAATGTTTACATATAGTATCAGTTTTAAAGTTAAAGGAGGAATCAGTTTTCCGACATGAAATTTTTTTAACTACATGTGTGACTGAACCTGAGGGAGTGTTGCATTTTTTTGGTATTAGCAGAATAGTCGGTCGGGGTGTTTTCCGGTGTTCCGGAATCCCTGTTTTTGACGTGTTTGTCAGCTCGCGTCTCAGGTTATGCGGCGGTTATGTTGGGGGAAGTGATGTGGAATGAGGCGACGTATGAAGCCTCTTAAGTTAAAGCTGTTATCGCACGCGGGTTCTCCGATGATTTGGTTGGGTCTTATAAGAGAGGTTTTGTGGACCGTTTTCAACAACCGAATGAGACGGTGCCAGATTTTGTGCATGTGAATTATGCTTGGGCAATAAATATATCCCGTTCTGAAGCTAAATTAGTTGTTCCCATAATTGATCACCTTTCGCCTGAAGAAGCTCAGATGCATAGGTTTGTGTGTCCAAGCCCTGGATAATAAGACGATCTGCGTTCATTGACATTGGGAATTCAATGGGAATTAAATGTGGAACGGGAATTTTATCAGTCCGTAGCTCCTCCCCTTTTTTTTGTGACCAGTTCCGGCTAGTGGCGCGGGTTGGCGTCAGCATGTGGATAGTGTGTTAAAGGGGACCCCTGGTGTGGGTGTTCCTACTATGGCCTCATTATCTGCGCCTCATATCGCGTCAGTCAGTTGATTAGCATTTCAGCTTCGTCGACGTCATCGTCCAAGTCTGCTCGCCAGGTGCAATGTGGGAAATGTGCTGAATTCGGGCATCTTTCCCTGCATTGCAAGAAACTGCGAGTTTCGCGAGATCAATTGATTTGTTTCCGTTGTAGTAAGCCCGGACATATGAGGTTTGCTTGTTCGGGAAACTAAACGCCACCTTTCGGGATTGCGCAACGAAAGGCGGATGAGAGGATTTATTTACTGCACGGGCTGATTTTTTCGTGTCACTTGACTGTCATGGGGAAAATGTGCGGCTTTAGTTGATATCGGGGCTTTGCACTCATTTGTGCATAAGGGTTTTTTGTTAGAGTTGATAAAAAAGAATCCGCACTTGTCATCGCGCATTGATCATTCTGTGGTCATGCCAACCTGCGTTGCAAGCGGTGGAATGATGCGCTGTGGATGTGCAGTTAATCTGCATGTAAAAATAGATTTGCTTTCATGGACATATCGGTTTTGGGTCTTGTCTGACTTAATTGCCGATGTTATTTTGAGGGTTGACTTTCTTACCCATGTTCGCGCTGTGGTGGATGTCGACGTGCGTTGTTTGTATTTCAAATTCGCTTTAAGTATTCTTGCCCTTTGGTTTCACATGTGAGTCGCTCTCTGACCCCGTTAGGACGTGTGGCTGGAACGGATGATGCCCGCACTCAAGTTTTGCAGACTGTTTTGGAGGAATTTCAGTATGTTATTACGCCTAGGATTGGGAAGTGTAATGTACTCCCGTATCACTTTTCCGTGACCAATGATGTCCCAGTTAGGCTACCTGACTACACTTATAATCCGCATAAGTTAGCCATCATGCGTAACACTGTTGATAATTTTTTGCAAGAAGGTGTGATTTCTCCACCCATTTCTGATTATGCATCTCCCGCTTTCCTTGTGAAGAAGGGCACCGGCGCTGGACATCGGCTTGTCACTGACATGAGTGGAGTGAATCATAAAATCCATTTAGATCCCTTTGCCGGGCTCGCTGCCCCTTTAAATGTCCTCAAAACACAAAAATGTATCTTAGGTTTGGGGCGATGAACAGGAGTGCAGTTTTGATGCCCTTAAAGCTGCTTTAGCTTCCGTTCCGGCCCTTGCTCTTGCCGACTTCGATCGATGGTTCATGTTGCATACGGATGCCTCGAGTGTTGCTTTAGGCGCCGCTCTTGGTAGTGGTGTGACTGCAAGGTTTCACCGGTGGCCTTTCCTAGTCGTACCCTGATCGAGGCGGAGTGTCGTTTGAGTGCCATTGAAAAGGGAGTTCTTGCTTGCGTATGGGGCACTGGGAAATTTGAGTCCTTCCTTAGTGCAGCTGAATTCGATCTGTGTACCAACAATCAGGAAGTCTCATGGCTATTAGGTCATGCTAATGATTTTGGCAAGCTTGGGCGGTGGGCTTTTTGTTTGTTGAAGTTTAAATTTGTAACTAAGCCTAGTAATGTGGTGACAGACGCGCTTTCCCATATGTACTGCCCTGAAGATTATGATTGTGACCCTGAGGAGCTCTCCGCTTGTTGCGCAGCATTTACCACTAATCCTTCCTTTTATAGTCGACTCCAGTATGCTCAAGCTAGCGACCCTGAATGTCAAGACATTGTGGCACAGGTGGCGCAAGGTGAAGAGATTCCGTACCGCGTGATTGATGGTTTGGTGTACTATGTCGGACGCCGTAATAAATTGAGGAAATTGTTAGTTCCGTTGGCTTGTAGAGGTGAGCTTATGAACTATTTTCACGCCTCTCCGTTTGGAGTGCATTTAGGACATGCAGGAACTTTACTTAAACTGAGTTCATAGTTTTTTGGCCTGAGATTTACCGGGATGTGCGTGATTACTTTTGTCATTGTGCCTTGTGTAGGCGAGCAAAAGCGCCGAACAACGCTAAGGGTGGGTTATACACCATGGATCAGGCTGCTGGGGCATGGGAAACCATGCATTGTGATGTGTTCGGTCCTATGACTCGTTTTCTGAAGGGAAATTTGTATGTTATGATTTTGCTTGGTACCTTCAGTAAATTTGTGATTTTCAATGCCATGCGCAATGTAAAGAGCGCCACGATTGTACAGCTATTGACTGAACGTGAATGGTCTACCTTTGGACATCTTACGAATCTTGTGACTGATAATGCTCCATATTTTTGTTGTTTTAAGGATATGTGTTTTAGATGGCCCTTAATCATTATACTTCAAGTTCTTATTACCCTTGTGGTAATATGGTTAAGAGTTTTAATTGAAATTTTAAGGTGACTTTGTCTGTGCTCTATCATTCACAACAGGGTGATTGGGATGTTGATTTGGACACTGGCTTCAATTTAGCTACTCACGGGGCTACAAAGAACACTCCGGCCAAGATTTTGTTTGGAAAAGACTTGTTGCACCCTCTGTTGAACGTGTGGGGTGTCCCGTCCCCGTCTTCTCCCTTATCCAACGGTCAGCGTGAACTTCTCAGTCACCAGACTCTTGGCAATCTCACAGAGGCCCGTTAAAAGACCCAGGAACGGGTCAATGCCCAGCGGGTCAGAGGTTTTTTTTGTCTTTCCTTAGTTTTGCCGTTGCGTGTGAACAACGTTTCTAGTAAGCTCATTCCTTATGCAGGCCCTTTATTGATTACTAAAAATGCTGGGTCCAAATACCGTCTTACTGCAAGATCCCACCTCGGGGCGAACTTATCGCAAGGCCCATGTCAGCCACCTAAAGATGGCAGCAGATGATGAGGAAGATGACTGATTGATACTAATTTTTGTTGCAAGGAATCATCGGATTGTTTTGTTTTTGAAGACAGCAGCAAGATAAAAGTTGTGCGCGTTGCGGGTGGTTGTGAGGTAGTATGAACTTTGTATGGAGTTTAGTTTGTGGTGTTTTGTTATAGCGGGTTTTGTTGTGTGTTTGTTTTATGTCTTCTGTGTGCCATGATGGCTGTCTTTCCCTTTGTTGTTTGTTCTCTCTTTTGTGTGCAGGATCCTGCTAACTTATGTCCATTAATATATCATAATTTAACTGATAAGCTTTAAAACTTTGGATCCAATTGCTTATGTAATTTTCAAGTCTTGGCCAACATACCTGGTGTGTGTATTACATATGGTGCTATGCTGTTATTCATTTAGGTGTTCAATTTTTTAAACACCACGTTTATAAATATGTATGGTTGATTGATTATTGTGTCATATTTAGTGTGTTCTATGATTCAAGATTTTATATTGCATCTCGTTTTAAAGCGTTGGATTTTGTAATCAGTTTTTATTATTGGTGCCTTGTGTACCATTTGTTTTTTTGTAATGTTCTTTTTGCATATCCGTATTCTGGTTTTGCTATGTTTTACTTTACTAGTGTGTCATGTATTAACCATCCGGCAGAGTTTTATGTTTTCAGTGTTTTTTTGTAATGTATGTTCTGGCTAATTCTTTCTTTTGCTGTTTCATGTGCGGCATGTACCTGCTCAAGGGCGGTCCTTTCCGAATATCAGTTATCCTTAGAGGAGCCATGTAATCTTCTTCTGTGATGAAACTTGATGTCCCGAAGGTTCTGGCTGCACACGTCTTGAGCCCATCACTGCCCTCCCCCCCCCCCTCCAAATGTGGGATTGTTGTCCGTACTGTGATCCGTCTGAACGGACTTGGACCGTTTGTGCTTCCGCTGTCAAGACTTTGGAGCGGTATTGGTGGTTTAGCCGGGGGGGGGGGGGACGGTTGTATTGGTGTTGTGGTACAGCGCCCAGAATTTTGGTGTTAAACACCCTTGTGAACCCTTTTGAAGAGACTGAGGAGATGTCACTGGATGGGACTGTTGAGTGTATATGTGTGCCTAAAGCCTTTTAAACTGTTCGGGCTGCCCGTTGTGTCGGACTTCATCAGGACTCCACTGCAATCTTCGGCTCCCTCCCTTCTTCCCCCTGGAGAATCCACTCATATCCTGAGCTATACAGAAGCTGTATATATAGTGCACTGGATGACCAACAGCCCAGTTCCAACCACTTTCAATAGGTGTTAAGGCGTGGACCAGCTCATAATAGGTTCTAACAATCAGTCTCTCCAGCGTTCTCCAGAATGCGGCACACAGGGTACAACCCGGCGGTTGACCACAACCCTGACGTTTCAAGAGTCTCATGCTGGTCTGACAATAACCCGAATTGGCCAGCTGGTACCCATCCTAGCACCCCGAATCGCTCCGACAAACCCTGTGACGACTGCGCGTCAATGTTTCACAATTTTATGTAACAAAATAATTGGGTAAACTGTACTTACTTTAGAACTGTATTCCGTCCAATGCCGAAAATCTCTGCAGTCTTTTCGACTACCGAGCATAATTCCATTTTGCCCCTCAGTATTTTCTCACGAATATTTTGAGAAACACTGAGAATATCCTGGTGATGCTGCCTATTCATTGCACTGTTAATTTTGATAATTTTTCGCTTTTCAGTAACTATAGCCACGCCACAGAATAAATAAGTATCAACAGAAGCGAGAAGACATGATTTTTACAGTACTAGTTTTTTCTCTTTAGACTGTCATGGTGGCAGAGCTCATAGAAGTTTGGTTAGACTACAGTTTAGTAGGCCCTAATATCTGAAGAAACTGACATGTAAGTAACATTACATTTCCCATTTCTAAATATGTAAATGAGATACAGACAAATCACAGTATTTCTTGAAATATAAGCGGCTGTTTAAACCAATGTCTCAAATCCCATATGGCTTTGTTTACTTTCATGTACGTCCCGAGAACTGGTACAATAACAATGGTTAAAAAACTTCAGTATGTTGCTTCTAATAGCATTATTACCTGATGTTGAACCTCAAATTGTCAAGTTTACCATTTTTAAATATTTAGTTAACATACAAACTAATTAAAGTATCTCAAGCACTACAAGTTGTTATATAAACTAATGTATCCAAACCATGTGGTATTGTTTATATTCCTATATGCCCCACAAGCTGAACTGGAAGGAAAACATGTCCTGTTACACAGCGGCATTGTGTGAACTTTGGCAACCATGTTGGCTACATGACACAATTCTTAAATAAATGTGAACATGAAAATACCTTATAAATATAAAATTTATGGCTTAAAGCACTTATTATGCTGTAAAAACAATTGTAAAATATTAATGTAATATATCACTAATACATTCAATCTGTACTATTTTATGTCTTTTTACCAATCGTGCAACCCTAAAATACTACAAGTACAGATAAGTAAGGGCTTTGACCTTCTCAATATTTAGGACAATTGCATTGGTTGCATCTGCCGTCAAAATAGTACAACTTTATTCTGAATACAATGTATTTCTTTACTTACGTAAGTAAATTAAAGCACAGCCCACTGGTTAAGAATATTTTAACATTTGTAAAGCAAACGGGAAATGAGTTACTTTTTGGTGATTAATTTTTCCATGCAATAACAGAATGAACTTGAAGTTATAAACTAACATCATTGGTGATTAATTTTTTTTTTTCATGTAAAAACAGAATGAATATGAAGTTATAAACTAACATTAAACATTTATTGTGGAATGTGAAAAACTGCTTGTCATAAACCACAAAAATGTTGTATGAAAAGTGGCACTTACAGCTAACTTTAATAAGGGTCATTCCATGTCAAATCAACCAGCACACAAAACCGTCAAATCATAAAAACAACTAATTTTGGAGGTGTGTGTTCTTCACTACTAACTCATTCAAAATTAATTTCTTTTACATTTTTGTGACTTCCAATTCTTTAGTTATTGTTTTTTTTAAATTTCCAAAATGCTTACAAAACTCACTGTCTTTATATCTTTGAATGAAATTTTCTCAGGATCTATGAGATATACAGACTTGTGCAAGATCTCATTTTAAAGCTTATTACATGGGATTTAATTTGATATATAACACTGTATAATATTAATACAAATTTTTTCTGCATATTTAAAAAATTTAAATTTATAATTACATAAAAACAAAATATTTTAAAATTTTGAAAAAAAAAAAAAAAAAAATGTATTTGTTTGTACACAGTACTTGAACAAGCAGTCCAAATTTCAAATTGTATCTTTATGTTAACACAAAAACTTTTTAATTTTCTTATAAGCAGTACTGCCTTTAACATGTTTTTTAGGTACTGTAGAAGTTTATTGTAATGTAATACACACCTACGTATAAAGAGCCTTTGATTTCATGGATAATATCTTGGATGCACGTTCCATCTCCATTTCTGTTAATGGGTATGTTCTTCCTGTTACTGTTGATGGGTCTACTTGACAAAGTACAAAATTCACTGGTACAGTTAGTACATCTGGTTTGCTAGGGTATGAAAATGAAGCAGCTAGTCCAGCTGGTTGCAGGAAAGATATTGATACTTCATGCTCTACTTCATCAGTTGATAAAACAAATCCTATCCACTAAGAGTTATCGTAAGCACATGCCACAAAACCAACCATTTGTTCAAGTGGAACATCGCCTACTTCTGTCTGGATTCTTACACAATGTATATTACTTTTTTTCAGAGGTTGAAAACACTTTCGTTTCTACTTTTTCTGTGGACACAGGAACAAAAGACTGAAATTTCAAAGTTCTTGTAACAGTTACAGCTTCATGAATTCACTGTTCTAACAACTTCTCTTCCTATAGATACTCTACGTTACTGAGATAGAAAAATACTATCACAGTTATATTCTTACTTCCCCATTCAAACAGTTGTTTAGGTATCATAATTTGGTTTGACAGGAGGTTTTGAAGAATAGCTTTAGCTGCAAGCCTTTTTACTGTGCCACCAACACCATCACATACTCCCTTGCCATGAGTAGTAGCATAAAAATGCCACTCTGCATTAATACCATGAAAATCATTTCTGTAGTAACCTAGATCTGCAAAGTTTCTCCTATTTTTGTACTGGCCGGCAGACCCGTCAGAAAAATAAAAAAATTCTCTTCAAGTTTGGAAGCATCTCTTCTTTTAAAAAATTTATCAGTTTCCTTTGAAATGCATGCACCAGAATGGTATCATATTTCAAACACTCTGAAATGCAAACAAAACTCTTGTGTCGTACTTCATCGTTAGCCTTATAGCCAACTACAAATGGATGAACAGTAGCCATTAAATTATTCCAGTGGAAAGATTGTGCTTCGTCTTGCAAGACAAAAGAATAGTTTTCCGCAAAGTTACATGTTACCACAGCTTCATTTGAACTAAGTGTACATTTTTTGTCTGAAAAAAATGCAGATTGCTGTTTGGCAACAAAATCATGTCGTTTCAGTGCTTTTAACTGGTTTGAAAACTAATCCTGTGTTGATTTACGAAACGTTTCAAAAGTGCACCGATCAAAGGAGACCCACTGCTTGTATGTGACATTTTCTATTATATCTCCTTCAAAACCTGTCGGCAAAGCTTCCTTGAAATCAGATATGTTAGGACATGAATCACACTTACCTAAATTAACACATTGTTCCTGGTGGGTTACACATAATTTTTGCCAAGCAGTCTTGATATGATTTCAAAGGTTTAAAATCTCCATTCACAATGATTTTACTTAAATTGCCTCCAGCAATCATTAGTTTCACATTCTGGTGTATTATACATACATATACAACATGTGTTCCACTACCAACTGCTATTACACAGTTTTTTGGTCGGAAGTCGGCAAATTTGGAAAATCCTATCTTGTGGAGTGGGTACTTTGTTCTGAAATCTTCATAAATTTCTCGTAAATTCCCCAATATTCGACTTTTTTGAACTTGAATTCGAATGCCATCATGGTTTTTCATGAAAACGTAATCTTTCTTGCCTGGCATTAGTCTGCCGATTTCATCACTGCTATAAAATTCTTTTACCTCAACAACTGTTTTTTTTATCCAAAGTTTTACCAGGCTTTGGGTCAGCAGTGGATAAAATTCCTTTATTTTTTTCAGGTAATTTGTTACTCCAAATTCATTTTCAATTTTGCTGCACGACCAGCTTCTAGGTAATACAGTCAAAATTCGTAATCTTTCGTTTTGTTTTGAATTTTTAAATTTTTCTTTTAGTTCATCAATTATTTCCAACTCTGCATTGTTAGTGTTGCTATTATCATCATAATCTTCAACATTGAAAAATTATTGTTTCTAGGTGGTTTTAATCTTTTACATTTTTTCTGTACAATTCTTCTTAGGACTTTGCATTTTCTTCTTACAAACTGGTGACTCTCCAAGAGACGACAAAGAAACATTTAAGCGAGTTAGTGCAACATATTAATCCACATACGTACTCTCACCACTTGGACCAGGCTGTATATCTTCACTAGGCTGCAAGTCATCTTCTGGATTCAGGAATTTTTTTCCCTAACTGCAGTCTGCATGATGTGCAAATTTTCATATGGCATTCAATCCCATAATTTAATGAAACCATATTCTCTGTAACGCTTCTTAAATTTTTTTTCACCCAATGTCCCTTATTTTTATAAGGGTTACAGCAGTAAGTTGACCATTTCCTGTCACCTTCCATTTCAAATCATAGAAGATCTACCTCCATCAGATAAACTTGAGATGCAAATAAAAACTGCATTTAATGACTACTGAAGCACAAGCACAACCTGATGTGTATATTTGAAGAGCTGAATCAGAACTGAGCAGATCTGGTCTCATCACTGTGTAAGAGGACAGCTAGAACAAAGGAACTGTCTATGAGTCAGTATGCAGCTGCATGGCTTTGAAGCAGATAAGCTCTTATCTGCTGCCACCTAAATACTTCTCTTGTCAAAGCAGTAACTCTCCTTGTCTCACCTGTGTGGGTACGCATACTGTTTGCATTTTCCACTACCAGATACACTTTAACCTGGCATTATTTTGACTTGTGGGGCTAACAAAAATGCAAGTAAATAAATTAACAATTAACAGTGCACTATAAATATTAGGTTTTCAAATGGAATTTGCCTATAATCTGCTAAAAATAAATTGGCTGCACTGAGCAGCACATGTAAACTTAATTTATATATTAGACCTTAGAACAAAGTCCAATAATGAAAAAAAATTTCATCCCTACACAGTAGCAATAGTATTGTCCATACCGTATAAGAATTCCATTACTTGACAGATCATAAAAAAGCAGAGCAATGTAAACAAAAACATTATGTATCCTTCCACCACCATGTGCTTTCCAGCTGACAATCAAAACATGTCAAAAGTTAAGGTATAATATCACTGCAATAGAATCCAAAGTGCGTTGTGATTTTATTTTGGTTATTTTTAGATCTCAGACAAGTAAGGCAATTTGTTTTCAATACTGGCTGCACAAGTCTTACTAGGGTTAGGTAGGCAATTTTAATGGAAAATTATTTCATATTGCAGCAATGGATAGCCTACCCTTCAGTAGTTCAGTTAATACAACAACTCAAAATTTTACATCATTTATTGTATATTTTCCTAGGTATGCTCAAAATTGTAACATTTAATGGCATTACAAAAAAAAAAAAAAAAAAAAAACTTGTACGGGTAACTTACCTGTTTTTTAATTCAACTTGATACCGGTACCTAAAAAGTTTAAATAATAGTAGCTTATTTGGTTACAACATACTGAAGTTGTTAGAGCATACGGCAGTGTAAATAAACATCTTTAAAAGAAAAAAAATATATATATAAAAAATAGGCCTACATGAAAGCATTAATTAAATTATTTTTCTTGTTGCCTTCAATTTGGTTCTGCACTTTAAAATCATAAAGTAGTAGTTTAAGTTTCATGTAGCAGACTATCGAAAAAACTTACCTTTTGTAGGTAGGACCTACCTTCGAAATATCTGTGTTATTATCAAAGTCGTGCGGCTCACAAAACTTAAAAAAAAACTTGTGAACGTATAATTTTGTAGACTACGTAGCAAAAATTTGCACTCTCACAACCGAAACTGAAATAATATATAATAAAAAGTAAGTAATAAACAAACATGGGTAGGACTAATTTCCCAAATCAGCTTTAAATCTTCTGGTAACACAAATTATTAAACACAAACACTTTAACGACCAGGAAATACATTGGCTTAAGTTTTATGACCTTTTCTTTTGGTAATATGTAGGCCTACACTTTTGCAACTGACAGGCACAAAATATCACGTGGACTTCATATTAAATGGTACCACTTACTTGCCATACATATTATAAAAACACTGATATTTTCGTACAAAATTATTTATTGAGTCGGCGATTTGAAAAAGCACGTTTACATATACGCCTACAACAAGAACAGTACAAATATAACACAAATTCCGTTAAAATAAAAGGTAGGTAACATTTTTTTTATTGTTTGTAGCACTTTTCTATGGAAGAATTACCTGCTTCTTACTTAGCGATTGTTATTGTAGACATGCCACCGTTACGATGCTGAAAAGCTGAACGTTTTTCTAGTTCTCTCTTTCGAAACACGTTTTAAAATATCCCGTTGTCACTGGCGATTACAAGCCGTGTATTTCAATTCCTGCATTGTAATATATTACATATATGCACAGAATTTATAATAATACCTTAAAATAAAATAATTACAAATGCACACGGTCACGAAACACGAACACACTAGAAGCTTACGTAATGGCGTCCTTTGTTTTGGTTGCTGGTACAGGACTGTTGATAATGGTGCGGTTGTTCGTAAAATAGTTATAGAAATCACACAGTTTGGATAGAATAAAATAGTTATGTGACTAATACTGGATACATAACTATGTTAATATATTACGGTTCCTCCAAAGTGCTTGCTTATTTTTTACGTATAATACACACTATTTTCAATGTCTGCGATGGAAGTTAACCGATTTGTTGATCAGGGCCGCCACACTGCTTCATCAGGTCATACAATCACGTCCTGTTGTTTTAAATGGTATGTTATTCTGCCACGTGTTTGGCACGTATTACAAATATTGGTAGCATCGGCTGTCAAAATACGGAATTCTTACATGGGATAGACAGTAGGTAGTAGCAGTACTAGGATACCAATGTCATACTACAATATCATACTAAAGGATACCAAACAAAAAGGGTTGTCATTTTCCATGTCCACAGTTTTTAAAATGTGGTGTTTGTTTTAAAGCTGTAGTACCCAAAAGGAAAATTTTAAAAAATGTTCATGATGCTATGAAGATACCTACTTGAAATTTGGCCTGCTTGTTCAAGAAACGTGTACAAACAAACAAAATTATTTTAACAATTTTAAAATATTTTACTTTTATGTAATTATAAAATTAAATTTAAAAAATATGCAGATTTTTTTTTTTTTAATTATATGATGTTACAAATAAAATGAAAGCCCACATAACAAGCTTTAAAATGAGACCTTGCACAAGTCTGTAACTCTCACAGATTCTGAGAAAATAGCATTTAAAGTTAAAAAGACTGAGTGATTTTTAAGCTTTTAAGAAATACAAATAATTCCATAGCACACGAATTGGAAGTCCGAAAAATGTAAAAAAAATTAATTAAGTCTATTTTAGACATAAGGAACACACACCTCTAAGAAGAACTATATTTGTGACATTAAGTTCCAAATCAATTTTTCCATTGGTTGATTTGACATTCAATGACCAACAAGCAATGACAAGAGTGGCTATGTGATGGCAAATAAAGTAATCATTAATACAGCGTGATAAATTAGTTAGCAGTTTTATAACTTAGTTCCAAATTCTTCTGAGTAGTCTAACCAATTTCATTAAAATACATTTATGATAGCATAGTGTGTGATGTGCTTTAAAGTATAGGTGATTCGGGATAAAGTGGGCACTCAAAAAAGCCCTGATTAATTTCTATTTTCTGCCAGTTTATATCTTTCCGCGGTATGTAAACGTAAACATAGCCACGTGCTTTAGTTTACATAAGCTTGTACAATGTTTACATCTACATTACACTGGGCTGAAAATGTCATCAACAATATCTACTCATTAAATACACGGGTATTGAATAAAATGTATAACCAATAGTAATCTTAGTTATAAATACCTGCGAGTTAACGTCTTTTAACACTGGTTTCTGTGCATCGACTCTAATTTATACGACCCGCACTATTGCCGTTACGTATCTCGTAAATATGTACACATGAAAATCGAATTTATAACTCAAAACCGCCACACAAAAACACGCCATAATGACACACGCAATTTAAGAATTCAAACATGTTCAGTTACACTGCCATGAACAACGACGCACTCAACAAAAAAAAA
>PNEQ01000837.1:0-13805 GCA_003012365.1 Medauroidea extradentata
CAAATCGGGCTATTCGCGCGTGAGAAGGCAATCGAAAGTTCGGTTTTCTCATTTTTTTAGGACAAAGGTAGATCATATCTATTGTTCAGCGGTGTTCTTTTGATCGTAAGACATCTGCCTATTGATATAAATTTATATTTCAACTATCACTTGCGTTATTTTTCTGTTAAATGCTATGGGAGTCGGTCTATTCGCTCAAGAGAAGACACTGGGAATCTTGATTTTCTAATTTTTTTAGGAAAAGGATTGGTCATATCTATTATTTAGCGGTGTTCTTTTGATCATAAAACGTCTGACTATTGATATAAATTTATATTTAAACTATCACTTGCTTTATTTTCCCGTTAAATGCTACGGGAGTCGGGCTATTCACTCGAGAGAAGACACTCGGAATCTCGATTTTCTCATTTTTTGGGGACAAGGGTCGGTCATATCTACCGCTCAACAGTGTGACGTCCGGCTACTGATATCAATTTATGTTTACATTATTACGTTAATTAATTTCTCGCAAAACGCTACGGAAGTTGGGGCCTAGAGACACTTTGCAGAAAAAATGCAATTTTAAAATTTTCTGTTAAGTTGGGGGGGGGGGGGGGCAAAAATAAGCTGCTATCGAATTTACGAAGGTAGCGATTTTACGAATGCGATGAGAGGAACCGTGAGTATTCGTAAAATCGGGGGTCTAGTGTATGTATGAATTTTTTATATTATCAGTTTGTCAGTGTTGTGAACACCTAACTTGATGTTTGCAATTAAATTTTTTTTGTTTTATGTGAGTTGTTTATTTATTGATTTATTGCTTTGTTCATATTACTGTACCTAGACTAGTAAAACCAGATTAATATTTTTGCAGTTAAGGCAACTGACAAACAGTGAATCTTTGAATAATTTTCAATAAATTCAGTGATTAGTAACCAAAGTTAAAAATATAGTTTAGTAGACATTGGTGCATTACATGCTAATTTATTTCAGGTAAAATGCATCGTTCTGCCAGTGAGCTTGACTTGAATGCTTATGATGGGATGGTCAACAACCTCGACTTAAAAGATGACAAGAAGAAGAGGGGAAGATCTCCATTCAGGTATTTGCTGTTACAGTTTTTGCTGGACTCAGTCAAGTCCTTGTACATTTCTATGTTCATGACTTTTTTATTCTTTTCTTTGTTCTTCAGGAAATCCTACTACTAGCGAATAGCAATTCATTGAAAAATTCATTATTTCTAATTTTTTTGCTTGTCAGAGTAAGAATTCAACACGTGTTTCAGATAAATCAATTGAACAGCAGCTACATGGTATGTATAATATTTATAATAGGTATGTACAAAAACTTAGCTACTCATAATTTGCGTTTACAGTAATGTGGATACATATAAATTGATGCAGAAACATTTTCAGGTCCACGTTTTTAGCCACTTCAGCTTTTTCCTTCCAAACAGTACATTAATTTCTGCATAACTTCTACACAACATGATTGTTTTTATTTCTTTGTCCCATATGTTGTGCTCCAGGAAGTCCTTGCCAAGGACAATGTGTGTTATGTTCATTCAGCCTAAGTATTCACATGCACAATAAAAGCAACTAGACTTCTGCTAGTTTCCTACATTGATACCGGAGCTGGTAGTTCAGTGCACACTCACTATCGTAAGGTGAAAACCACTACGGACCCTAAATACTTGCAGATATTGTTCTCTACCCATCCCTAATAGGGCTTGTTTCTTGAGTGTCACCTTATATTGCACCTTACAATTGCTTGTTCTATTTTATCCATGACAGACTGTGAATTTTATTTTCAGAAATTTTTCCAGAACAATGTTCAGTACAAACTTGTAAACAAATCGTAAAAATTACAGTACATGAAGTTTTGCTAGAAGTGTTATCATTACAGAATGTTTTATATTGAATCTTTTGAATTTCAGTCTAGTTTTGTAGAGTACATTTTTATCTTTCAAATGGTAACAAAGGGAAGCTATACTTAAAGTTACTGTTAGTTCTGTTATAGGTAAGTGTAAACAACAATGTTATCAAAGTGTTTGTGTTTCTTCTCTTTCTTGTGCCGTTCATTGTGACAGTGTACAAGTATGTGGGGTGGTGTGCAGTTATGGCGTCGTGTTTGCCTCCAGGTTCTTCTCGCGCAAGAAGGATGCAGGCGGTGACCAGATGAAGAAGGCAAAGACCCCAGAACCGTTCTTTGGGGACTTGCCGCCGGAGAGAAACAAACCCTTGGGGATGGCTAGGACCAGCACACTACAGGTGCGGGGTCAGCCGCAGATCCGCTTGTCGCAGGTATGCTTGCCACTATGGTTCTTTGCCGCATGCAAACCTACCACCCTCCCATACTTGAGTTTCCTCACATTCTTGTTGAAAACATTTCCCTCCTCTTGTTTTTAAAACATCATATTGACAACCTTTCTTTTTGTTGTCATTTTGTACCCCTTGCGCCCATGTAACCCGCGCACCCATGTTTTTCGATGATAAGTTTAAGGAATAAATTTTTTCCTCAATATTTTTTGATGAAGAAAATTTTTAACCATTGTAACCTTCAGTAGGTAATTGCTGACAAACAGTGGTTACACTTCGCACAGATAGGCCATTCTTTTTGTAAAACCAATAAACCCAGTTCGTACTTGCTTTGAATTCTTGATTTACACCTAATTCTCTGGCAATCTACAAGGCTTGCATTTTGCAAATGTCTGTTGAAATGGCGTGACCGAACTGCTGTAGCATGGTTATATACTCAACCAAGGAATTTTTATATTGTGAGAATGTGGCTTTATTCTGTCTAAAACCCCTCCTGTTGACATTGCTATCCTGTAATTTATTTTTCATTTTGCACCAGTCACAGCTACACGACTCTGAGATGTCGTACTTACAACCTGCAGCACAATTTACTGTTTCTTCAGATTACTTACTTACTTTCAGCTTGTCACACACTGTAAATGAACGCAATCGTTTTTGACATTTTTATTTATCAATGAACTATAAAAATACTAATGTACGTAGTCACTATGAAAACACTTATCTATTCCGCGCTAAGAACAATGCCGCCTTCACATGTGACTGGTTATCTATTTCACCTAACTGTACATTGACATTCCTCAGCCTGCATGATTGTGTGCATGCATGCCAAGCTACCTCTGCTGTTGTCAATTCCCCACGCATGCAAGTTACCTACCCATGTATCACACAGATTTCAAATTTAAATTATGCATGTAAGCTGCGCTTTCCCATTTGTGTGATCCAGATTTTGGGAAAAAGGTGCGTGGGGTACATGGGTGAATACGGTAAGTGGAATTTTAAGAACGTACACCATTGTAACACTGTCATCACAGAAAATTAGACTTGAAGACTCAAAAATATTCATGTTAATGAGTCAGCAATTCCTGTAATCAACTAATAATAGTATTATAGTTGTCATAATGACGAGGGGATAAATGTCTGTTTCGGTCAGAAAATCCAGTAGAAGGTATGAAGTCATGTAAGTTGCAGTGAGAGATTTTTATTTTATTTACTTGTGATATTCCTTAAAAGTAGATAGTGTGTTAATAACTATGAGTATCACAATAAATTATATAACTCTTAGTTGTAAATGTGCCTTTGTGCAATAGGTTTTGTCAAATACATTTCAACATTATATGTATCAGGGTATGACTAGAATTAATGCTTTTTAGAGTTTGAGGTAGATTGTTGAATTTTGTATTTTTTTAAATTTTTGATTCTAACTGATAAATGCATCAGACTTGTACATCAGAATAGAATTTTGCACATAGCTGAAACATTAAAATAATTTCGTGTTTAAGTCAGCACATGTGCACAGGTGCCGTGACAACTCGAAGAAGACATGTGAAGTAAATTTTTACTCTATGTATTTCACAGGCTGACTTGAAGATTGTGCCACCGACAGTCCCAGACAGAGGACCGAAGATAATGTCAGTGCCAACAGACACAGGCATAGAGTCGATTGGCAATGAGATGTTTGACGCGGAGTGCCTGAAGCTGATAAATGAGTACTTCTACGGGGTGAGGATATTCCCTGGGCAGGACCCGACTCATGTGTACATTGGCTGGGTGACAACTCAGTATCATTTGCACAGTAAGGATTTCAACCAGAGTCGTGTTCGCAAGGTCTCTGTCGTCATCACAGACAACTACAACCGTGTAATGGAGAGGTAAGTGCCGCCTTCTCGACTTTGAAACTTCTGGTTCAGCAAATGTGGTGGGTTTTAGAACATAGTATGTATTTCAAATTTGAGGTAATCTGGGGTACTCAAGTAATCGTAAGGGAAACAGTTCCCACCGTCCGAGTTCTGGGCTGTTGTAAGAAGATAGCAATGATTTTACAATTCTGGTGTTGTAACAGAAGTTGAAATCTGTTGTGGGAAACTGCATGAGCTGCAACTGGCTTTTCTTGTGGGCAGATCTTGCGTCCACTAAGACTTGCTTTGTGTCTGCTCTGTGGCCATTCGTTCTCTGTTTTTATGTGTTAGTGGTGAGGCCTATTAATCTGCATCACAGAGTTTGCACTGGAGCTGGTATATCAGGTTTGTTGTGGCGCAGTTGTAGCTGCCTTGGATGAGATATGTGCGAGTGAATCTGCTGTTGAAGGAGGTAGAGGGCTGGTGAATGGCACAGGAACCACTGCGAGAACTATTGCAAGGGTAGTAGCCAATAGCCAGCCTCTGGGTTTGACTGGTTTGCTAGGGGTTGCAGTTAGTGGGAGTTTCGGACGGACTAATTAATTGAAGATTGGGTAGTAGTTTAAAAATGATTTTATTCAACCGTCATGTTATTGTATTTATTTTACTTGTGTTGTAACCCAAATAGTTAGAACATGTTCATGGATAACTTGGTTAGCAGAAAGTGTTCTTTATTCTAGTCACATGCAGCCTGCTGTAAAGCTGTAGTTTTCATTTTCAAGAATCTTACTTTCTGTTAATCATAAATATGGCTTCATGGTTATTGAATATTCGTACTTGTAGTTATGTGAAAAGGTGAACAACCTTTGTGATCGGAGGTGGAACTTGCCCTTGTGTGCATCCTTCCATGCTAGTAACATGGAAGAAAAGGCAATTTCTGAAGGCTGGAACATATGGCATGTTTCAGCACGGATCGACAGAGTTGCTACATGGTGCGAGCAGACGAGCTGTACAATGAGGTGACACACGACGCCTCCGGCAAGGGTGCCTCCCAAGGAATGTTCGTTGGCTGCTTCGTAGATGCTGCCACCGGCTATATCACCTTCACCTGTGAGGGCAAGGAGACCAGCCACAAATACCGGGTACGTCCTGCAGCCCTGGCATTAATATCTTCCTGGCCAAGCAGCTAACCTGCCATGTTGCTTCTTGAAAGTGGCACAGGCAGCAAGACTGCCCCGATGATAGGGTGAATTAGGCAATCTCTCTGGCGAGAGCATCAGAGAAAAATAATACATTTTTATTTACAACCAAATGAAATTAAATCCATTAATGAATGTGTAATCTTATCAAAATTCTGAATTTTATATTTATACCAGCAGTCCCCCGCGACTTTGCTCGCGAGTATAATTCGTAACTGATAATATTTACATTAATTGAAAAACCTCTTTGTACACAAGATTGGTACTTCAGTCATCAAGTGTTAGAATGTCCAAGAGGCTAGTTGAACTAATTCTGCAGCAGGATAAGTAGCTATAGCTATCCACGCGAATAGCAGTCTTAAGTTTGTCTCTGCCACTAACAGCGACTTTGTCTGGGCCTTATTTATAGCCCTGCCAATTTGACGTTGTGGGGTAGTAATAGACACCTGATTTACCCTGTGCACAACCATTGGTGACGGTGCCCTTAATTATATATTTTCATTCACTTGAACTTTATTGCCATTATAAAGTTTCGGTCGGTAAAGGTTTAGCGGAAATGTATGTGGTGCCCCAAACTTGAGATTAGTGAGATGATATATCAGCGGTTTACTGCCAAAAGTGGCCAAGTCAAAATGAGATAAAATTATAAAAATCCTAGGAATATATATGTTTTTCACGAACAATTGCCCAAGTTTAAAGTCTATTCGTAGTTTCGTACTTTTGTGTCACAGTATGGTAACTTACCACATTTTTGTTAATACCTACAATTTAATAGTGTTTTTTTAAACAAATTAACATTTATGACTTAATCACTTTTGGCAGTATACCGACGATATGTCAGTTGATGTTGTAGAGGAATCTAAGTGGAAAGCGAACTGCAATTTTACCCCTTTTAAACGACTACATGTAAATTGCGCTAATTCTATCTCCCTTGTAGTTTTTGTGTGTCAGAATTGAACGTTCACACGCAGCTTTTAGCGGAATTCGAGCCCAGAACCTCCCGGAATTTAGACCTAAGTAACAAACAACTGCATCACGTAACGTCAAAATAATTCATGAAAATAAAATTTAATTTTAAAAAATAATATATTTGTGTACTGGGCTTTTAGAGGTTGTACAACACCACGTCTCGATTGGTTACTCTAGAGTGAAACTCCTGTATAGGTTATTTCTCGCTGCTCGTTCCTGTTTTTCGGATTGTCTGCCTTGAATGTTGACTAGCTTAGTTTTATTCTTAATAATCAAGTTATCTTATAAAGTAAAAAAACTTACGTGTATATATTTTAAATACTTACGTAAGCATCACTCTTGACGCGAACAACACCTCAATATCGCTACTGGTTAGATAGATATCGTGGGTCGATAGAAAACAAATTTTGTGCTTCTTCACAAATTTCGAAAATCCTGAAATTACTTTTCAGGTTTTTGAGTAAGCATCAATCTTTATCAAAGATATAAACGATTCATAAAAAAAAAAAACATTTTGCCCCTTTTTACTGTTTGGGGGTAGAATTTCAAAAACCCTAATACTAATTTTTGGGTACTTATGTAAGCAACATTTTGAAGTGATAACTAACTCTTTATCCCGAAGGATTCGAAAGCTATTGATAGTTAAATAAAAATCACATTTAAGGTCGTTTCATCCCCTTAAAGGTTGAATTTCAAAAAATCCTTAAATTGGCCAATATGCATTTTCATGAGTCTCCTATTGAAGTAAAAATCATGATAATAGGCCGTCGGGTTCGAGCTCTATAGACGTTTCTTCGGAAACACATTTCACCCCTTTTCACCCCTTTAGAAGTTGAATTTCGAAAAATCCCTTCTTAGTGCTCATCTACGACCTGAAGGGATCCCACACAAAAAATTGCACGATTCTAGGTTCAGTAGTTTGGGCTGTAGTTTGATATGTTAGTCAGTCAGTGTTCATTTTTATATATAAAGATAGACAGTGTTCTCCACACATACTTGAGGATAATGTGTGGAAACTCCACATTAAATGTTTGTATACAGGCTATGGGTTAGAAGACAAGAAGACCTGTAGAAGTCTTGCCTTGAACGTTTACAGCCCTTTGATAGGAAGATCTGTATTGAAAGTCCATTAAGCTTTCACCTTTGCTCTGAAGTAATGCTCTTTTCCCTCATGTAATTATGCTAACTTCTATTCACCTTGAAACTACCTTCATTTCTACAGCTAAGCTGCAAATTCCAGAGCCATATCAGACAGAATCTGTGACTTCTCCATACTTTCACAGATATACTTCTGTAGACTGTATTTAAGAGTGTGTGAGTGAAGTGATTTTGGTCAGCACCTAACAGCAAGGTTTTCAGCGCTATGAACCCTGTTTTTTTGCGAAAATAATTTTCCCCCAGTCTGTTTCAATGCCTTACGTGCACTTCTGCAATTCTGCTTCATGGTTATTGGCTGCGTGTCTGTGTGAAGAGCCGTATCTCATTTGACTGAGCCAATTACAAAACTTTCCTGCAACACCACACGTCTGTGATTTGCCGGTAAATTCCCAAGGCTCGCGACAGTTAAATTTTCCTATCTCTGACCACGAAGCAGAACTGCGGATATGCACGTAAGGCACGGAAACAAAGTGAGGCAAAATTATTTTCGCGAAAAACAAGGGTCCCTACTTATCAGTGTTCTTTGTGAAACAATGCTGGAATGATAGGGAGGGGGGAGCAGTTGACCTCTTTGTGCAGTGGTTGCTTGGCATGATTGTGAAATGCAAAAATCCAGATTAAATCGCTGACAATCAAAGCCGGCTTGCTTTGATGGGAGGCGAGACATTCCTTTAGAAATGTGTGGGAGATAGGTGAAGGCACTGTTTTTGGCATCATGTTATGGCGACTGACTCATGCTTGCTAACATATTACATTGTGACAAGTTTGTAATCAAGCCTTTAGTCCGAGCAAATGGACAGTTAGTCAGTTTTGTTAGTTATATAGCTTATTTGCTTTATTCTTTGAGAGGTTTTAGTTACAGTATTTCGAGGTGCATCAATACAACTATAAATAACCTCAAAGATCTTCAGAACCATGGTGCAATGCCCAAAACTGATGTTTCAACTACATCACAACAAGTTATCTCCTGACTTTTCTTATCTCCATGATGGGCTCTATACATTTCCTGTTAATATGATTACGTATAATTAAATTTACTTATGTATCCTTATTTCTTTTATAGTCATTTTTTTAATGACTACTGCATAACAACGCCAGACAGATATTTTCCCACCTAGCAAGTTACTACACAAGGAAATACAGACTATCATATTTCAGAATATTTTACATGAGCGCCATCATTCCAGGCTAGGTTTACATGTGACTGTATAGGCTCAGAATGGACGTCCTTAACTGTGAGCTTTTCTCTTCTTAAGCGGTTTCACTTGCTGATTTTTGTGGAGAAAATGTTGGGAGAGGGTAGTGGTTAATCTGAGAATCAGCTTGGTCCTGTGATTTCTCTTATGCCTCTTGCTTTCTCTCACTGGGCTATGTTGTAGTGCCTAATATGTTTTATTGCAGTGATGTATCTGATGGGCACATGTGTAGAAGATGTAGACTGTGGCTATATTTTAATTTCGGTTGTACAAAGATACATGTATGACAAATGTGTACCTTCATTCAAGAAATTTTCGGGTCTATTGTAAGTAAACGATAAATCAGATAGTGTGGCATCATGTGCTTCTAAGTTGATTTACAAATGACTTATGTGGTTAGTCCACGTAGTGTTTGATACACTAGAGTTTAAGGTAATTTCTCTAGATACGTTTGGCATAATTTAAATTAATTTGGTGGGGAGGTTAAATGTAAACAGCAGAAGTAAACTTTAATTAAATTTGGAAGGCAGCATTATACGTACAGGTAGTTGTTTCCATCAGGCATTCACAGTTTTTACACACAGTAATGTACTTGATAATTTTGATACAGTGGAACCTCTTTGTACTGAACCCAGATGTATTGAATGTCCATATATATGAAACACACTCTGTGGTCCCATTTTATATTTGTCTGCATTTCAAGATCATATCCATTGAATGTCTGTATGTATTAAAATTTTCTGTCAGTCCCCTGACAAACAATAAATAGAGGTTAGACTGTATTGATGTGAAGTGTGCGACATGTCATACAGGTCTGAAGAAGGTAATGGTATATTTCACCACAAAATTCTCACAGCTTGCTAATGGTGCAAGGCAACAAAGTAAGGAGGACAAGTTTTCTAACCATGGCATCTCAGCGACCCTGATGTGTTGTAAACAAGGGCAGCTGTGTGTGTTTGTAGATGGAGCCGGACACCAAGTTGTTCCCAGCCATCTTTGTGGAGGCGACCAGTAAGGAGATCCTGCAGATAGAGTTGGGCCGGACGTCCACCACTCTACCTCTCTCTGCTGCCGTCCTGCAGAACTCTGAGCGACACGTCATCCCCCAGGTAAGCTTCCTTCCTGCCGCTGTTTGTTGGTGAGCGCTGCTCTCAACTTATTGTTCTAGACATACACACTAATTACAGTGCAGTTTTTAAGGTACTCTTATCAAAAACCTGTATGAGGTAGATTTTCTGCAATTGTGTTTAGGTAATATATTAATAAAAGTTTCATTGGTGTTGTATATGTTTGTTGTGCTGCTGTGAGGATATACTTTATTCACCCATGTACCACTCACCCCTATGTAAGACCCATACCCTATATTTTCAATATGTTCACAAGAAAAATAAGTTTTCACCAAACCAGTTTTAATTTATTGTCATTTGTTCAAAAATGTAATTAAATAAAATTAAATATTAATTGAATTAAATATGTAGACAGTGTCTGAATGAAAAGATGCTCCGGGAATACCGTATTTGCCGGCATATAAGACGACAATTTTACATATTTTTGGCCCTCAAAAATTGCTACTCGTCTTAAATGAGGGTGCAAAAATTTTTGGTAGCCAAAAATCATTTGAAAGCTAAGCTGTGGAGTTGTATGACATTTCAAGGAATTGCGTTTTTCGTCACAAATGAAAACGAGTGCCTCATTTATTTTAATAAAATTTACGGTACAAAATTTTGATGAGCGTCATTCATAATAAAGGACACTTCCTCGGAGCGAAGCAGCGATCGATGCGAGCGCGTGCCGAGATACTTTGTCTCGCGGAGCGGAGAAAACGAGGATCTAGGTCTGCATGCTTTCATCCTTTGTCTCGCAAGCACAAGACTCTCGGGCGGAAAAAATGAGGATCTAGGTACCTTACCACACATTCATGTGTCTTCCGTCTAGTGCTAGGCTGGAGGACAACAGCAGCGCACAGGAATGCGATGACCTTGCAAGCAGATGTTGTTGCCCGGCGTTGCCATGTAGTGCGCGGCATGCCTCAGTACGGCATTACCAAGTCGCGCACACCTGCCGGCAAATGGAAATATCGCCGGCCGCCGCCGTGCATTTCCTTGGCTCTTGGGCTCGCGGAGAGCAGTACTAGCCAATGTTATTCGTTTATCTGACTACTATGATGTTTATATGCTGATAATAAATGCGTAGAAAATATTTAAACTAAATTTTTAATGATTCTGGTAAAGGGAAAAAATATTTTTCTGTCAGGAATTTCGAAATTAGTAATTTACTTTTTTCAAGATTTTGTACCTTCAAAACCATGACTCATCTTATATGCGGGGTCGTCCTATATGCCGAAAAATATGGTATAAGTATTGGTCAGCACTGGTTGATGTGTTTGAAGATAAACAGTGGCAATCGGTTGTGAAGTTGATAGTCAGTTGTAAAGTCTGGTCTGTCTGCATCTTCATAACACAATGAAGCTCCGTGGCAGTGTATACTGCACTCTATCGGCAGTTGTTGGTAGTTACAGTGTGTACTGTACTGTAGCTCTTTCTGGCGAAGAAATGAATCACATTCTCTGCCTTGGTTCTCCATACTGCCTGAGTGCCTAGATGCTCACTCATCAGACTAGGCTCATGAGAACTAAAGGATAAGGATCTATCTAGTTACACACTGTCTTGGCGCAGTCATGCACTATCCAGTGCGTGACAAGTTCGACATATCTTGGCGGGCCATCAGCTGTCGCCTGTACATACGGCCGTAGCCTTGGTTGACGGTAATGCTAGTGTTGCGTATTTACTTTTTATGTGCCTAAACCTGATATTGAAGGGTTTCATACTAAGATTTCTGTTGTAGTAAATCATTCCAGGCAGCAGTCTGGAATGTGTGATTAACCTAACTTTTCCAAACCCCATTTTTCCATAAACCTTTATTTCTGTATGTGACCCGTGCCCTAGTTCTTCAATTTCGTTTATGAGAAAATATGTGAATGTGGTACATGTATAAATACTGTAATTTCTCTGTTCTGTAATCTCTGCCTATAGATGACAATGTTCAGTGCTAGAATAATTTTAAGTTAAGATTTTTTTTGTATTTTGAGGTCTTCCATTGGTTGATGATGGTGTAAAACCAGCTGTAAAGAGGCAAATAGAATAAAAAAAACCTCCTTTGCTCTCTGATTTGTTTGAAATGTAGGCTACCTGTTTTCATGACTTATAATTTCTTCAATTTAAATGTTTTTTCCCAAAACAATTAAGTTAAAATTTTCAACTTTGCCAGGTTGGCATTGGTACTATGGATGGCCATTACTTGGTGTTGGTGTAACCCCAGCTCCGACTAAAGTAAAACCTCAATTTAATGACATGTAATAGTTACCGAAATTCTTGTCCCTAAATTCATGTTTAGTAAAAATCTGTGTTTATTGAATAGGGAACTGCGGGTCATGATTCTCTAAAATCTTGTTGTTAAATTGATGTTTCATAAATTCCGAGTTTGTAAAATTAGGGTTCTACTGTCTACACACGTGAGGTACACTCAATTTGTAACATTAAAAAGCAACTCAGTTTCTAGTATTGTCAGGAGCTGGAGGGTTAGCTGCTAAGATTATATAAATTTAATTTATTAGGTTGTGGGTTGTAGGTGTTAAAATTATACAAGCAGTTTTCGTAGCAGAATCCATTTTTTACACCCCCTATTTTTACACTTTCCTACATTTTACACCAACTTTTTGTGGTCACATTTGCTGCTTTTACATTAGAAATTCTTTCCTTTTTATTTTTTCCTGCATTTTACAACAGTTTTTCCAGGTTCCTCTAGAAGTATAAAAAAGGGATTCTATGACTGCTGTTTATTAAAGTGCTTTCTAATTATTTGGCTGGATTACTGCAATATGTTCGTTGTATGCAGATAATACGTAAAAATTAAAGACATTTTTTAAATGGGTAATTTCATAGAAACTGTGAAGTTACAGATTAGAATTTCTGTATGGTAAAACAGTGTACGTTTGGTAACTTCCGAAACACAAATTTTTTATGAATTTGGCTATCAAACTTTTTTTTGCACTGGAAAAGTGTTTTGCAATTATATACTCTGATTAAATTCTTCTTGTTGGTGAATGCTGTTAAAAGCACAATATGTTCTGAGGATTCCATTTTATTACTGTAATTTCTGTCTGCTTAGTTTTGGTTGATTTTTAATTCACTGTTAAAATGTGTGAAGTTTTTTTTTTTGCTTGTAAAACCTGGAAAGTGCTGGGAAATTGTATAGTGATGTAACATAATGTCCAGTGTCCCCTCTTAACATAAATTTTAGTTACGTATGTGATAACATGTTTATGTTTTGTCAGTTCCCGCCGAGACTGAAGGTGCAGTGCCTGAAACCACACCAGTGGGCACGCGTCCCAAACCAGTCGCTCCAGGTGCACGCACTCAAACTGTCTGACATCCGCGGCTGGAGCATGCTATGCGAGGACCCTGTGTCCATGCTGGCACTGCACATCCCGGAGGAGGACCGATGCATCGACATTCTCGAGCTCATCGAGATGGAGCGTCTCCTCAGGTAGCCTCCTCTTCCTGCCAGTGATTTGAGACTTCTACATGCTGTTCACATTAATTTCAGCATTTTTGAAAACTATTTGAAGAAACTGTATTTTACTGTGGCTTATGATGTTATCAATTGATGTTTCGTCGATGCAAACGTTTATATCTAGCTACCGAAAAGCGAACCTGTTGCCGGCCGCCATGTTGAACCGAGACTGTCTTTTTTTTTGAGTACACATCAGTTGGCGCCAAATTCAAACTGTTATTGCGTCCCAACAGTATATCACTATAGTACACTATATACATCCCAAACATTCCCGCCCCACTAAAATGCACATTTTAACTGTCTTCTGGTATAGGCAAGGGACAGAGTTTGACCACTGGACGCAGGAAGGTTCCTGACAGAGTTTTCACTTGGGCCACTCTAACCACGTTGTCTGATCCAGGGAATACCTTCACCACGCGACCCAGCTTCCAACACAAAGGAGGCATATTCGGGTCCTTCACAATGACGAGGGTACCAACAGTGATGTTTACTTGTGAAGCTGAGGATTTAGGGCGTTGTTGGAGTTGATGGAGGTAGTCATGATACCATCGTTTCCAAAAGGCTTGATGAGCACGTTGG